>CM033627.1:28917438-29027607 GCA_019453435.1 Rhinogobius similis | reverse complement strand
ACACCCATCTAAGTAATCCTGTAGTCTTCTGGAGCAAGGTTAGATGATGGCTACTACTATGGCCACTGCTATCCATTTTAACCATTCTAGTATTAATTCTAGCCATTTAGATGTCACATCTATCGTGTCTTCCACTCCCTGTACTATCCCCTTGCCTACTGCTCCTGCCAGTGCTCCTACTCCTCATGAGCCATACTGGGAGCCCTGTGCTCCTCTTACCTATATAATAATGTTTATTGCAGAAGCCTCCTCCAAATCCTGGCAGCTGAATAGTTTCTCCTCTACTCTGTTTTTTGCTGCTTATCTCCTTTTCCCCTGCATCCTTTGCTTAGGTCCAGATATTAAAAGGGGGTACCTGGTCGGCTATCTGTCTAGCTATGCTACTTTCTTCAGAAGCTTCCAACTTTCTTCATCCTTAAAATTATAATTGGTTTTCATTTACGTACTTCGCTTCTGAGAGAGACATATGCTTTGGGATTGTCTTATACCTAGCAAAACATAGTGTACTCCAGTGGGCAAGCCTTTGTAGCTATCCCATGGATGCCATGTGCTTGGGCCAGTGGGGTACTCGGACATGGACTTCAGGTTTTGCACAATGGGTCAACCTATTCTCTTGTACTATGTGTCGGGATTCCCTAAGATCCATGTCCCATTCTGCTGGTCTTTTAATGCTTTTATTTTAGTGGCGTTACTGGATACAACTCCAGTTTCCGCTCTCATAACACACAGGGCTGCCATTGGTAATCTGCAGCGCAATCAGTACAGGTAGTGACATTGGTGTGGGGGTTGGTCTTGGCTTTAGAGAGTAGTCTGGGTGCTTTTATCTGAGTAAAGTTCCAATATTCCCCCTCATTTTGTACCCAAGCAACTGGACATACTGTTGTTCTGGTGCTAAGGGGACCCAGGCATGAGTCCATGTGTCCTGCTTTACTTCCAGTCCCTACCGGAGAGCTGCTAGTTTTGGTTAGTTTTATGGCCCTAAACAGAGATCGCCTCCGCGGTGTACAAGGAGGTCTCAGATGCATAGAAGGGTGACTGTATGGTAGTCCCACCAAAAGTCGCCTCTCAGATCTCTTCCATATCTGTTTGACCGTAAATAAGTACTGGGGCATAAGATATGCCACTCTTTTGGGCATCATTATTCCTTCATTAATCCCGGCCCATGACTATTTCTTCTCCTGTACTTTTCATTATCTTGCCATGATCCTATCCAGCACTCACCCGATGTTCTGCCGGGTTTCTCTCTCCTTTTAGGAATGCTCTCAGAAATATTGCCTGCTTAGCCATAGTGGTTTCACGCCGCCCCTCCCGTGATTTTACTGCATTTCGTGAGATAATTCATTCTTTCCTTCCATCTTTCAGATTGTGACTCTGAAAGCACCCATGCACTCAGGCAGGGCTGCTGACTCGTGCTTGTACTGATTTCACATTTTGGTAGTATTACCCTGATCCCAGGGTTTAGGGATTGGTGTCCCAAGTGGGCTTCTCCGCAAGAAGGTGTCTGTTATTGCCTTCTGAGCCTTAACTCCGTCATCCCCATAGTGAGGTCACTTTACTGAAATCGAGGAATTGGTGATTTATAACCCCGAATCATTGTACTGTAGTATAAATGCGACCACTAACTCCTCCATTGTTTCGGAATCGAAACTGTCCCACCCTTGGCCCTTACCCAGGGTGAGTCCAGCTAACTGGGAGACTGTCCAGGCTTTGAAAAATTGGGTACTGTTCATTTGTTCGTACGTTTCAGGCAATTGTGCTGAACAATTATACAGCAATTCCCCCCAACTATCCCCTCTAAAGGGCCATTTAATTGAGGTGGAGTTCTCTTCTGGCTCATTAATCAGCTGCTGTGCACTGGTAACATTGGCCAGCAAGGGATATGTCCGCGCCATGCATTGCATGAGACGTTGGAACCATTTTTGCTCACCTTTTAGGGCCCAGTTTTTCCAGGCCTGGCTGGTTGCTATGGGTACATGTATCCCTATCACTTCCCTCCAGCAGGCGCCCCCTGGGCCGTCCCACGGATTAGTTCTTTTTTGCTCATAGCTCCTCTCCTTACACAGCAGGGTATTTCGCGCAAAGGTATATGGTTCTCCTATATACATTATACGTCGTTGGACCTTTGGGAATTTTTTCATAAATTCATTTAATTCAGAGGATTGGTTTTTCCTAGCATCATAGGTTTCGGTTGAGGAGGGGCGCTTCCAATCCTCTGCCCTTAAAACATACAGCTGCCATTTCCATGAGTGGCTTCTGCTTGGCCATCTTATTCCCTCAACTTTTTCCTCGTATATGGGTTTAGATGGTGGGTATTTACTGTAATTTTTCGTGTGGCAATCATGACACGGGTAACTAGCCCATGTAGGGTAGCTATCATTTTGGTCTATGCCGAAGCACGTTTTCAGTTTGTCAGCAATCACTTCTACCGTTGCTGATAATCGATCTCTCACTCCCCAGGTAAGGGTTAGGTCCTGGATGCGAGAAGCAGAGCTTCCATTAATACTCAAGTAACTGCCTGTCCATAGCCATGGGTACACCTTCACATCGCATTCTCCTCCTGTGGTTAGGTTGTTAGATTGGTGCGTTGTGGCTTCCCCTGGTTGTTTACTATTAGTCTGGGCCCACTGAAAGGTAAGCGTGGTGCAAGGTCTATTGCTAGTTCGGTTTATCGCTGCCCCAGCTTTGACCTGACCCATGCCATAGAAATAGATTGCTCTAAATACTCCAAGGTGGCCCTTGTCACAGTCAAGGTTGGATGTTCCTCTAACTTTCCGAATTCTTCCCTCTACGTCTTTTATATTTTCCTCCCATTCTGCCCTTGGGGCTCCTATCCCTGCGGCGTATAAGAAGCGGCGGGGGTCTTTTATACGCAGGAACTGCTCCGAGGTACCCACGTCGGAGTCGCTCCATTGTTCTACCTGTGTCCAATTCCCGGTGGTTTCCCATTGTCCCTCTGTCCAGGGGACATACTGCGGCACATCCCAAACCGTTGCTTTATCTATTTTCTGGCATGTTTTATGTAACCCCTGGGAAATGGATAGGTTAAATCGGTTCCTTTCCTGCTGCCGATACGCAGTATAGTAGCACTTTTTGTTTGCTACCTTATGCTTATACTCTAATCCCGTCAATAGTATATTTTTTGCATCAGGCAGTACTGTGGTCATGCTTACTGCAAAGAGCGAGGTGTTAGACCTAAATAGCTTCTGGTAATCACCCCAGGTGGGGGCCTCCCAGCTGGTGTGGTCACTGCTATTATACACCTGATGGGCTGTGCACAGCTGGACGTAGGCGTTGGCTGTCATTAATTGTAGCACTGACATAATTCCATCCTCACAACATTGTCCCTCATACGGGATGAATGTTACTACCGAGCAATTAGGTAGTGGTCTAGAGCTCCTATTCCACCTCATTTGTGTGTTAATTGGAGGGGTACTTTTAGGACCGGGACTGCTGGCTACATGAGCCCCCTTAGTTCCCACTATTTCTTCTGACACCACCCATTCTGCTGGGCACCCTCCCTGGAGGGCCCCAGTGAACAGTAAGAATTGTGCGGCACCCTTCAGGTATTTTCCTTCATCAAATACTGAGATGTTCCCTGTCCCATAAGGAATGGGATACTTCACGTCCGTGAGCGGGGAAATCACAGTGCAGTTTCTGCAGTTATATATTCTTTGTCTCCATACTCGGTTGACTTCGCTAGTTCGGTCTAGATAGCAATACGTTTTGTGGCCCAACTTGGCCACTAGGGCTATAATTAATACTAGCAGTACCCATATTAGGGCGCTTTGCAACCTGCCTTTACGGGTCATTTCTTCTATGTGTTCCCTATATTTTTTCCTTTTTCTTATCTTTTTGGCGACCACCAGAGATGGTTGACTCTTTACATCTCTGGCTAGGTCTCTGTCGGCCAATATCAGTCTAGCTTGTTGACGATACCACTGTTGATACCACCACCGCTGTAGTTTCTCCACTGTGGACAGTCCCTTCATTATTTTCGTTCCCTGAAAAATGAGAAGAAGGAGTATATTAGGAGTAGTGAGACAATACTCTACCACTCCCCTCCTTTGTTACTTTTAATTCTTTTAGTCATTCATGCTTTCAACGGGGAGGCGCATCCAATCTTCCAGGGGTATTTAATTTTTTGTCGTTGCATGTTATTTATGAAAATTTATCATTATTATTAATTATGTTTATTCTGCTCGCACCACACGCATCCATATATATATACATACAATGTGAGCAGACCAAACACAATCAGCTATACCAATTAATTGTATCAGTAGCGCGAAAGAGATTAATTCCCATGCCACCCTCCTTTTAATCTCTGGAGCAGAGTGTGGCACGGGGAGCCTATTTAGGCTGTTGTTCCCCTGACTCCATCTATCTGGTTGGGTGTCACCTCCGTTGTGACAGGGGAGAGGACGTGTCCATCTGTCATACATAATTTAACGGCTAGTGCCCTAATGGGCCCCATCTGGGGCTGGAACGTGTCCTGGACAGTTCTTCTTCTAAGAATCTCCACGACCCAGTGGAAGGGTTTGGGACCTTCCGGAGTGTCAAGGTCACGGGTCATTTTGATCATATTCAAAGAATAACCCTTTACGTCACCTGCTGATATGGTGCCCGAGGTGACCCAGTCCAATTGGTGGGGGGTAATCATCTGTGGGGACCAGTCAACCGTCACTGCGGTGGCGTCTTTTTGGTTGTCTTTGCTTATTTCCAAAGCAGTATCCATAAGTTCTCCTAATGTGGTGTCCTTTTTGGACCACTTTTTAATTATTTTACCACGTTTGCACTTAATTACCGGCAAGTTCCACTGGTCCTTAATTTTTTCCTAAAGTAAGGGGCACCGGCCATCTGTCCCATACCCTATACCCCAGGAGGGAGGCAGCTTCTGCCCTAGTGGGTCTGCCATTAGGTTTAGGGCACAAGGTGAAGGTCCCCTTCGGGTCTGCCCTGCACTCGCAGGGGAACAGATGTTCATCCACCCTGGCGACCAGGTATTTGTGTGAGTTTGCTTTCCAGCACGCCGCACAGAAAGTAATCTTACAAGCTCCCGCCAGCTCCACTCCATCCTCCGTGTTCCCACCAAGAGCACCCTTCAGGGTCCTATCCTTCTGTAGGCCCATCCACTTAATGGAGAACACTCTAACATAACACAACACACATTTCCCTGGCTTAAAACCCCTAGAGAACGGTATCGCGTTCGCATGCTGCCCTGGATTGATCACTTTTACAGTCTGGTTCACTGGTCCAGACACGGTCAACACAATCAAACCCATAGTTACCATAGTGGGTACACCAGTCCCTACCGAGGTCTCTATTGATTTTTGCCTTATTTCAGCATCGTCACCCCCATTACTCTCCTCAAGTTGTCTCATGGCTTTTTCGACTTGTGCATCCTCCCATGTCACAGACCTATCGTGTCTTTCGCTTTTGGGTCCAAAGAGTGTCTGTTTCAAGAACCTTCTTCTGGGGTTCTTGGTTGCTGCTGTTTTCTGTCTCCCCCCTCTTGGGGGGCTAATTTCCTGTTTCAGCTTCACGCCTTCGAGGGTTTCGGCTTCTAGGACGCCATGCAGATCCAAATTAGATTTGGGTCTCCTTCCTCTGTTTAAGATGGATTTGGTTGGGATGAACCCGTGTGCCATCTTGTAAGGTGATTACGTTACCTATTTGTTGCTTCACTACTCCTGCAGAGTGATCTTCTAACCACACTTGATCCCCTTCCTGCAACACAGGAGGTATTTTCTTAGTTTCGTCTTCCTTGCGCTCCCTGAGCTTGGGCTGACTTAAATACATATTAATGCTGAAAAGATTAGCAGGCTTATGCCATTCAGTACCATACAGGGTCATTTGTTGTTTGGCTGCCTTAACTGCTCTCTCTGCCACTCCATTGGTATTGGATTTGTATGGGATAGAATATGTATGTTTAATATTCCAGTCATACAAAAATTGTTCAAAATCTTGTCCTGTGAACATGGTGGAATTATCGGTCCTTATTTCTGTTACCGGATTATTCTCAAGGTATTTCATCAGGTTTATGATTGCTAATTTCTGCGTCTCTCTGGCTATGGGGTACACTCTTGTGCATCCCCCTGCATTATCTGCTATAACCAGAAACTTTTTGATCCGACCTGGGCCTGGCAAATGTCCCACATCCATTGATGCGGACACTCCTGGCTCGTTAGTGGCTATAGGCATTGGCACATGTGCTACGTGGGGAAGAGTTCCTTTCGCGGCGCACTGTTCACAGTTATGCCTAAGCAATTGGATCCTGGTCTTTGCTTCACTGGTCTGTATTCCGCTTTGAGACATCCATTTCTGCATCCTCTCTATGCCTGGGTGCAACAAAGCATCATGAATATACGACAAGTATTTATTGGCTTCGTCATCTGGAATCACAGTAATTCCTTTTGCATTTTTCCACGACTCTGGGAATATGATCTTAATGTCTGTCAGGCCTCTCATTTGGACTAGCCTATCGATTTCTCTATTCCCTTCATATTCAAACCCTTCGTTATTTGTGTGGCTTTTTATGTGCTCAATCCATACTGTTACTGATTTCAGTAGCTGGGCTATGATTATCCACAGGTCTTTGTGGCCTAAGTCGTGCCCTTTGTATGTCTGATAGTCCCTTTGTTGCCAGTATTTCAAATTCTCATTTACTCCCTGAGTTACATACCAGCTGTCTGAGACTACCTTTATTGTCTTTATTCTCATCCTTTTGCACTTTTGTAAACAATACACCAATGCTAAAAGCTCTGCTTCTTGCGCTGACGCACCTTCTCTTCCTGTTGACTGGTGGATTTTCTTCCTGTCTGAGTTGTAAATGGTGAACCCCCATTTAGCCTTATCGTCATTTTTTGTCATACTGCCATCTGTAAATGCAATGTACTTTCCATCCCATGGGACATGTTCCACAGGTTTCTTTTCCATTTTAAGCTTTCCTCCATCCACAACAAATATCCAATTTGGATCATTTATCATCATAGCCCACTTCCCCCACCTCTGTTGGTAAGCAGCCGCCATTTCAACCGAGTTCTTCTGTAGTTCCCTAATTATGGGGTGTCCTGTGTGGGCCACGACTTTTCTTTCTCCTGCGATGGCACGGAGCTCCTTATAGCTCTTCCATAATACCACCAGTTCCTTCTCTATGGGGGTGTATCGCTCCTCAGTGGGGGAGAACCTGTGCGAGAGGAAAAGACACGGTGCTCTCTCTAGAGCCTGACGCACAGTCACGTGCCCTCCTTTCTCCTTAATTGTTGTCTCTATGTAAAAATGAGTGCTATCAATCATGGGGGCCAGCGGCGCCATGTTCTTTTCAATCTGCGCTAGCACTTGCTCCCATGTTTCCTGTTCCTCCAGGGTGAGATCCCTGTCATGTTCTATCAACTTCCTTTTAATTTTGTCAAAACTCCTGAGCTGATTTTTAATGAGCTCTGCAGGACGTACAATCACAGGGTAATCTGGTACATGGGCCCTGAGCCATCCGGCCTTGCCTAGAGCTTGTTCCAATTCTTTCAACGTTTTTGGCTTTAATCCCGCCAGATACCCTGGCACCATCTGTATTAATTCTTTTCCTACTGACATTCCTAAATATTTCACAGCTGGCTTCCCTATTTCACATTTAGCCAAGCCTATCTTCATACCATTTTCTCTTAGCCTGTCTACAACTTTTTCTAGCAGGTCTAAGTGCTCTTCTTCTGTTTCCGAGGACAAAAATATGTCGTCTATGTACACAGTCACGCCCAGCCCTTCCATCATTTTTTCCATTCTTTCCTGGAACGTATTTGGGCTGTTGGTGAACCCCATGGGCAAGCGAGACCACCTAAACCCTTGACCTTTGACCTGGAAGCACGTTTTATATTGACTTTTTTCTTCCAAGGGTACGCTCCAGAATCCGTTGGCCAGGTCGATGGACGAGTTGAACTGTCCTGGTCTTATTTGAGTCATGGCATCTTTTGGGTTAACAATTTGTCTAGTGTCTTTTATTGTAAGATCATTTAGGGCTTTCAAATTATGCACTGGTCTAACAGTACCATCTTTCTTCATTACCGCTTGTACCGGCATTAGACATGGCGGCTCCGGTGTTGGGATGACTACTCCCAATGCCACTAATTCATCCACGACTGCCATAAATTCTTTCTCAGCAGGGCCTAGTTTATACTGTTTTTCTTTACCTGGGGTACCTCCTCTGATGGTGTAAGGTTCAGTTTTCATGAGCCCCACATCATTTTTAAACCTAGCTATATCTGCCTTCTCCAGGATAGCCCGCAGTCTGTCTTTATTTTGTATAGAGGATTCCATGGTTACTTTGTCAATCACTGATTCTCTGTCTACTTCTTTCATCCAACAGGCTCGCTGTACATTATCTTCCAATAAGTCAACATCTTTAATACTTATTAGGGGCTCTGTTCCTATTAGTACAGTTCTGCCCATAAATAGCCCTTTGGGCATTGGTTTCAACTCGCCATCGGCTAACCGCACCAAAGTGGACTCTGAAAGTGGAGTGACCCATTTTAACGGTAGTATAGATAAATCTGACCCCGTGTCTAATTCTACTTCCTGAACCACCCCATTAACCAACAATTTTCCTTTGACTGTAGTTCCATGAATTTTAGTTTTGGTTTGTATCAGATGTTTAAGTCTCACGTCTTCACTCAGTTGCCCTGTGGGGGGTTCTGGGCTATGTCTTGACCCTGAGGCTGGGATGAAGGGCTCTGCGTCTGGCCTGAGCTCTGAGCTTGTTCCCACTCCCTCCTTATCCGGTCCCTGTCCTGGTTCAGCTGATCCCGCTCTTCCTGAGTCATCTGCCGCCATTTCTCGGGGGCCACATACGGGAGTTTCGGGCCCTGTGACTGACCTCTTCCCCTTCCTCTGTATCCTCCTCGCCCTGCGAACTGCTGGGATTGATTCTGACCACTGTTCTGATCGTTCCTCATCATTTCTCCCCTGCCTGTGCCTCGACCCCTGGTATTCCCTCTGTTCTGACCAAAGTTCTGTTTCTGGGGGTACTCCATGGTCTGGGGCTGGCTCTGAGCAGGGGCCTTCTTTGATTTTACTGTCTTTTTTGCCCGTTTTTGGGCCGAGGGTTCTTCGGCCCCCGGCTCCCTCTGCTCCGCGTTTTTTGACGCGGCGTCAGTTCTTTTAGGGGCTGTTACTCTTTTAAGGTGTTGGGCCGTGTCCAAACACTGCAATTCACGGACCCTCTCTGGCTTCTCTAGCATAGCCCATTTTCCTGCCAATAAGAGTGCTCCTGGTACCTTTACTTGTGCTAGGAATTCGGCTTGCTGGCTGTCGTTAGCTCCTGCACCTGCTATTCTTGACATTGCCTGGGAGAGCTGCCATTTCCCATCTGTCACCTGCTTTCGACAAAGTGCCATTTCTCTCTGCACTTTCTCTCCTCTCTGATTCCCTATGTCCCCGTGCATCAGGTCTCTCAGTGTCTGACCCTTCACTAGGCCTAGCTCTAAGCGATTACTGACTATCAGGGAAATGCGAGTGTCATCAATATATTCATTGGGCACAACCTCTGATGCCCTGGTCACATAAGCATTGGGCGTCTCGTCTTGCTCCCTATCTGGGAATGTTTTGAGCACTGACGCTGCAGTTTCCTGTAGTGTGACAAAAGGCCTTGCTTTGGTTGGAGCCCTCTTCTTCCCGTGTGTGAGCATCTGAATGGATTCATTCATTAGTGCTCCTGTAAGGGCCGTGTTTGGGCTCACTGGCCTACTTCTCCACCTAGGGAGTTCTTGGGGAGAGTCCTGCTCAAAGGAGACATGCCGTGAGGGAGCATAACCCTCCTCGTCCTCCTCTTCACTTTCCTCAGTACTCTGCTCAAGCTCATGATGCATAACGTCATCAATGAGACTCTCACTGGACCTACGCATGCTATCATATCCCCTCGCCAGATAGGCTACTTTAAAAGGCTTAGTTATCTCCCTCCAAGAGGCTATATCTGCGGAGGTTGGGGAGGCCTTAATCTCCTTCATCTGCTCTGTGCTCATTCTGACCCATTCTGGAGCCTCCTGGCCGCTGAACACATCTTCCTCCTTATCATAATCTCTGTTGTGCACCTTGGGTACCAGTACGTGACCCCTTGACCCTCTGGGTCTTGGGGGTGTCCCTGGCACTTTACGAGCGTTATAATCCCCGAAATCAATTTCCTTAGCTTTAACGTTAGCCATTCTTTTGTACTTTACAGGGGTCGATTCTAACTCTCCTTCGTCATCTTCACTATCCCTGTCTGGTGGTGGGGCCACTGACCGTGTGCTTGGCTGTCTCACCCGGGGGAGCTTCTGTCTTTGTGGAGGCAGGGACATAGCTGGCCCTGATTGTGGGGTGTGCGGGTTGGGAGCACTAACACCACTTGATTGGGCTATAGAGGACAAGTCCACGCTCAATGAGGCGTCCATCTCCCTCCTCTTTTTCTTTAACCTTAGCTCCACCATAGTCGTGAGCATTTCAAATTTAGCCCGTGCTGTATCTGCACTGGAAATCAGGAATGTGACTGACTGTAGGGAATCATATTCTAACCAGCATGTGGCTCCTGCTCCTATCAGAGAGTCCATGATTTCCTGCGCTGTGATCCTGTGGGCCCTGACCTGTCCGTTCAAGTCTATTACTAGATTACTATATCTGGATGCCAGGAATTTCAGCTGGGCGAGTATACGGGACTGGTTACCCGTAAAATGCATCAACACTGCAGCTTCTATGGGGTTTTGTTCTGGTGGCATGATAAGGGTCATCCCTTCTGCTGCCAAATCCTGCCGGTAGGGGTCTGCCTCTCCCCCCACTAAGGCGTTCAGTCCTCTCTGTCTTACCCAGGCACTTTTTCCTACTTTTGTCCTAATCGCAGAGAGTCTGTTATTGTTATCATCTAACGCTGTCCCACAGACCACATAAACGTCCCCCTGTCTAGGGACCCACCTTGCTGTTGTTGTATTCAAAATTATAATTGCGCCCTTGGGGCCAATTATTTCCATTCTACGGGCTTCAGTCCTGACTGGTGGGGCTGTTGGGGTGCAGGGGTTTAAGGGCTGAAATCCCTGCACTGTTCTAGCTGGGGATGATTGGGGTGGGGCGGCACTAGATATTTGATCCAGCTGCTGCTGCACTATCTGCAAGCTGTCATTGAATTGCCGGGCTAACTGTTGCACACCTTGCTCGTCTTGTAGTTGCTGGGACTGCCTGTGGGCCACTCTAGCCCTCCTTTCGGCCACCTCTGCCTTTAGTCGGGTAATCTCGGCCCCTAGCATCTGTTCTCTAGTCAGTAATGCTTCCCGTGTTGCCCTCAGCTCGTCCCGTGCGGACTGAGCTTCTGCTTCTAGGCGATTTCTTGTGGCTCTGTCTGTTTCCTGCTCTACCTGACGGCGAGTATCCTGGTGTCGTTGGGCTAGTTGTACTAACTGCTCGATGTTCATCTGCTCTCCTGATCGGGGCAGACCTAATGGCTCCATCTCCTCGTCACTTGATGGCATCGGAGTCCCTGCATAGTTTGGGGATCTCTCTGCCTCTTCCTCCTCTGTGAGCTCTTCCTCACCTATGTTATTTACAAAATGGTCCCTCCTATCTTCGTCTTCCTCATTACGTGTATTCCCCTCTCCCTGTACTGACCTTTCAGCGTCGTACGCTGTAGGTTGCGGGCTCAGGGGGGTCGACATCAGCGGGAGGGAGAGCGGTCGCTGGCCGCTCCTATGGACTTCAAACCCTGGTGGCAGCCGGCTCGCCGGGGCCTCTGTCTCATATGTGGGCCTGAAAGGTTGCGTAGTTATGAGGGGTTCCCTAGGGGTGCTAGTAGACAAGCCCCCTGCGGGTTGACCCCGTGAGGGGGAGGGTGGCAACTCAACTAACTGATGTGGTGGCCGCCCTACCTGTTCCTCTTCTTGGTCAAGCGCACCCAGAGTTTTTGCTGCATTGGGGGCATAGCCCTCATCTCCTGTCCCTGAGGTTCTCTGGATTTTATGGAGTTCATTCGTTAACATAGAATAGGTGTACGACGGGGGACCGGGGGCTGAAGGGTCTGCGAAGACTGTCTCCGCTTTCTCTTCTCCCTTAGCTACTCCTTTCACTATTCTCACTATCTCATCAAATCTGTCCCTTGTGATCCAGATAAACAGTTTCTCTGCCTTGTCGGACACCCAATCTATTGCATTGCCGGCCAACAAGAGCTCGGCCTGGGGCTGGGGGTAGTTATAACTGCCATCCCCCCAGGTGGTATAAACTGCCGTGTTGGTAGGTATAGCTCGCATTGTGTCTTTCAAGATCTGGTCCAGGTTAAACAGTTGACTATCAGTATCTAATTTTGGGTCAAACTTGTCATAGTACCCATGTACAATGCATCTTAGCAGTGGATCTCCGTTAACTGCCATTACCTCCACTTGTCCTGACTCTCTTTCCTCCCTTGCATGTGCGCTCTTAAACCAATCGTCATGCTTTTGGAGATTGTCAGAATAATTATCACTTACCCATTTAGCCACTCCTACTCCATCTAGTCCTTTAACATTTCTGGGGTTACCTAGCGTCTTATGTCCTTTCTGATTTAAAAGTACGGAGTGTCCTAGGGGGCATTCTAACACCAGTATTTGTCCCTTGGAGAAAGTCCTCACTTTGTTCTTTCTACCACTCCTGGGAAAGCCCCTCACGGACCCTCCATCAACAGACATTCTATCATCCATTAGACCAAAACCAGCAGGGAGTGAAGCAGCAGCCATTTTGAGACAATTGACTTTTAGGGTGACGATGTGACACAAAAACCGCTAGACCTGCTATAGCCCGTTATCCTAACAGATTGACAACTTGCTATTTTAATTTGAGGTCCTTCCTCTTGCTAGCTGAGACACCACGCCTTCGGGTGTCTTTTAAACAACTATCGAACGGCAAAACTCGTTCACTTTAAATGAGATAATCCCTGGAGTTTCAAAGCTACGTTGATAACTCCTATCTCACCAGAGTACTCTTTATTTTGACTCAGTTTATGCTAAGAGCCTGAAAACGGGGAGGAAATTACTACTCTGTCCCAAGGGAGAGGCGTAGGTACCTTCCTGTACCCGTAGTCCCTAACCTATGGTGTACCCCTAACTACCACTGATAACACATTTAATTAACAACCATAACTAGCAATAGCCTTTATACAAATGACCAGCTTTACAGTAGTTTAAATTAACATTAGCAGGTAGCAATGGTAACTCTTCAAGACAGCTTATAACCACAATAACCACAATATAATAACAGCAACTCACCAGATGTTGTGTGGTGGAGCAAAAGAAACCGCAGGAGAAGGGTAAGTTACGTTTGAACTAAAATTTATTAAACTTTAGTCAAAGTAAAAACTTTTCACTGCAAGCGTCCCTATCAAGTTAACAGCTGGTTCTTGGAAGGAGGATGGAGTGAGAGCGGTTGATGGAGCAATTGAGTGCGAAGCCAGTGGTCCTGCCGGGGGAGGGTCTCTGGAACGGGTCCGTTGAGGTCTCCTGTATTCTTCCTCTTTCCATCTTCTTTTATGCTCAAGCTCTCAGCCCATTCTCCTCCCATTTGCGTGCAAAGCAAGTACATGGTTTGACCTTTTAACATTCATTTTACAAGACACGGAAAGTCCCGTACTTCCCTAAACCCGTCATGGAAACTTTTGCCATATTTCAAAGGGCCGAGATAAACATCTGTAGTTCTCTTTTCTTCGTTGCACGGACCCCACCTGCTTCCCCAAATTCCTGAGCAGACAGCTCTAACTTATGTGTCTGGACACTCGGGGCGCGTCCACTTCCTTAAAAGCACCGAGTCAACAGTATCAGTTCATATTTCTTAAGACATTGTGTTCAGTTTCTTGTAAGTTCAACCACAGGTTGCTTTTCCTAATAAGTACATTACTGCTGTTGCGCCCTGCTATTGGCTTATTCAGTGTTGCTGGGCAAGACCTAGCACACGCAAGAGTACAATTGCAATCTTGACCTTAACAGCAGACGTGATGATAGACCTAATAATAATGAGTGATATAATCATAACCATGTATAATGCTGATTAAATGTTGCTTAACCTTTAATCATAACCATACAATGCAGACAAAATTATAACTTTTCTTTAAATGGTAATCAGTTTTAATCACAAACATAAGAACTCAAAATACATCATTAAATGGTGATTAACTTAAATCACATCATAACAACCCAAGATAAATCATTAAATGTTGCTCAAACAAAAATCATAAACATAAGAACTCAAAATAAATCATTAAATGATGATTAAACACAACACTTAACATATTCATTACTTTCCAATCATACATGTAGTCTAAAGGTATTTGGTGATTACCTATTAAATGATTTTCTTTAATCATACACACAAAACTTAAAGATAAATGGTGATTAACTTATTCAATAATACAACACAAGGCAGGTAGATTACTAAATAACAATCGACTGTAATTTTAAACACAAATCTTTGATTGGTTTTAATCATAAGCATAATAATGTCAGATAAAATTGCTGTGGCTACTTAAATGCTGATTAGCTTGAAGCTGTTTTGAGCAGGCCAATTCTTTTATCAAAATCTTATATAAGGTAACCTTCTGTCAGGGCGCAGGAAGTTCCTTATATAGGCACATTGCGTTACATGTTTGTTTTTACTTACTAATTGTGAAAGGTTACACCATCTGCTTGTTTCCACGGAGATGTAATTGCTTCAGAATTGTCTATAGCGTGGCTTTGGCAACGTAACTACAGTATCTTCACGGACACAAACATGGAGATGACGCTGTTCCACTCAGTAACAGAACACTAAAACGTCTGTAAGAAAGTCAGTGCAAGATAGATAAGAAATGAAAGCCATGCTGAAGAAAATTACAGGCAAATGTATTTATTCATTAACCTTCATTTAAACCCATTTACATCGAAACCTCTTTTTCTAGGGCCTGGCGTGAAGTGGAACATTGCAGCGCACTATTAGAAAAACATTTACACTTTTAAAGTCTATATGACAGGTTAGACGACACATTTCACTAAAACGGTGTAAACATGATTATATTTAAGATTTTACTAAACATTTTGCCTATTTGTCCCCAGTTTGGCAGTTTTCGTAATGTTTAAGATGTCACTTCCTGGTTGGACGTGGGCAGCAGATATGACATAGGTGGAGGTAATTCTGCAACTGTTACCTAGCAACCATTTTGAAAACAAGGGCCAAAATCCATATAAATTACACAACAGTTATGATTTGACAAATGATCATACCTGATAACAACTTTAGTGTCAAAAAGTTGTGTCAGTTGAGTGTTAACTGTCTCTTTATTTTCAATTGTTCGTTGCTTTTTGATGACATCATAGAGGGATTCTGTTTTAGAACTCTGCCCTACTTCCTGTATTTTTAAACCTCTATTTTTCAAAATGTCTTTACAAACTGCAACTTCACAGATGTAAAACTGTAGTAAATAGCTGCCACAGGTGTTTTTTTTTAAATTGAGAACCTGTCATATAGACTATATTTAAAAGCACCAACAATTATTGTAGGATTCTTGCGCTTTGTTTTGTTGAAACCACTCAGTGAAACCTGCTCACACAACCGTGTAGTGACGCATGCAAAACCCCAAATAGACTTACAGATGGGCGTCATCAGTGAGTGAACTCTGAGCTCAGTCCTGGTGAACAGTTCACAGACAAGGAAGGCGCTTACAACCTTCACTAATCAGTACAGAGAGACTGAAGGCATTTCACTGTTGCGTTAACATAAAGAACATCAACACTGTCAAAGGTAAAAAGGTAGCAGCAGACGTTTGCGGGCTTGGAGAGTAAAACAGGACTTGTTACGATAAAAAAAACACAAGCTTTATCTTTCATTTTCGAACTAAATTTTCCAAGTGAGCCTTTCAAGAGAGCACTTGGTCTAGTACAAAGACATGGTACAAATTCCTCCCACCAGAAAAGTTATATAGTGCACATTTGATACATTTATAAATAAACAAAGCAATGGCAACATAGCAACTCTCCTTTAATGAAATCAAATGACTTTAAAGCTGTAGTATCTCATTTTCAAACTGTGAAAAGAGGAAGTATTTGAGTCTAATTAACTTGTTCATAACTGTCATAAACCATGTGGCACATCACTAGTATTCACATGCATACATTTTTCTGGCTAGAACAGCTTTTTGAGACCAAGACGTGGGAAAGGTGGACCACCCTTGCACAGCCAATCTGCTCTCATCAAAGCATCAGATCACAAAGCTCTCTGGACAAGTTTGCAATTAATAAAATGTGTGCAGTGGCTGGTTTTTGTGACAAATGTTTTCATTTACAGTACACTTTGTGAAGAGGAAAACAAAATTGGGGTAAAAAGTTGGGTAATGCAGCTTTAATGCGAGACTCTACAGGGACAAAACTTCTCAACATATAACTTTTCACTGGAAGCAATATTGTCCGATCTGTGCGTAAAGATGTTTTATTAGCCTATTCCATTTCACCCACTGCACCCAAATACATCTAACGCCTTTTTCTTAAAATGTAATTTTCTCACAACAGGGACATAAAGATCAGCCCTTAAAGTAGCTCCTACTCACACCCAGCTTTACAGTCTTGTACTGAACAAGATTTGAATGGGTCATATAGATAGATTTGTCAAAATCTAATTCTAAGCTTGATTAATTCAAGTTTTAATACCAACAGGTTAAACAAAATATGCACTTTTAAGCACACTCAGTAAAATCTACCAAATACTAAATACGAGATCCAAAAAGGTTTAAACCTGCTCGTCCATCTCCTGATTCATATGTCCCAAATAAAAAAATAGGTGCAATTTTAGCAAATAAAAATGGCTTATTTATAAATGAAAACAGATACATGATGAAAAACATTAATTTTGTGTTTCTGTTCACCTGCAATGTTTTGCCTTAAATGAGCCCACTTTACTTGGACCAAAGGGACATTTTAAACATACTTAATTTCAAATATTTGTTATGTTCTGACAAAAAAAGCAACAACTCAGTGTAATTTCATAGATTTCCTCACAAATATTTTGCCTCATCCTCGTCTCTGCGGGCTGCACTTGTCTATCACTCCACAGACTGGGTGGAACTCCAAGTCTCTGTGAGCTGTCGAACTTTTCTGTTCAAAGTAAACAGCAGCAGCACTTTTCCACAGCGCTCTGAAACATCGACTTCATGGAGCAATGTCTCCCCCTGTGGGCCCCCCAGGACACAGCAGGTCACGCTGGACAAAATCTGCAAATTGTGCTTTTGAACGTGAAGATATATTATTTATTTAGTCATTTATTTATTAACAAACAGTGCATATTGAAAGTATTAAAGGCAGTCATACTGTATTAGAAGTGCAGTGAGGCAAAAGCAGGGGCGTAGCACTACATTCTGGGCCCTAGGCACAAATCTTCTCAGTGGGCCCCTAACATATAATTTTCTATTTGATTGATTTATTATAGAAAATTCAGTTATTGTTATTTTTTCATTCACACGTGCTAGAATACACACGTTATGGTTTCTACATTGCACCTAACAATAACGCGTTAATTAAAGAATTGATGACTATACTCTAACTATACTATAGTATGCCCCACGTACCATTACAATAAGAGAATACACTAACTACAAATTAATCTCACTAGGTTTATTTGTTAACAACTTGGCTAATATGTGAGCAATGATGTTCCTCCTAAAGGGGTGATGGGACCCTCAGATGTCATGTACAGTTGCATTTAGTCTCTCATGCATTTTATTACAACAAAAATTGATGTGTAGGGGAAAAAAAAGAATTTAAAAAAAAACATCCCATGCTTTTCAGGGCCCATCCCTGCCCTGAGCCCTGGGGAAATCGGTACCCTTTGCCCCCTGAGTCCAACGCCCCTGGACATGGACTTGTAGCATAAACAAATAGCACGTGTAAGTAAGTATAAGCAAAATAATTCAAACATGCAGGTAATTATGATCACAGTTTTTAGTAGTAGAAGAATGTGTATGAATTAGTTCGGAGCCAATACTTTAGTTGAGAATGGAGTGTGTGTATGTTGAGTTTTCCCTGGTTGCTGTTGGGATGCTGCTCCAGTCTTTGTTAGCTCTAAAAGCTCTCAAGTGGATCTGGATCTTAGGAGCTTGGAATTGCAAAAGTATTTGGCTTTCACACATTTTTAAAGAGCCTGTACTTTTATTACTTCTTGTTGAAGAGAACAACTTTGACTCACAGTGTATTGATGACATGATGACACTCACACGGTCACGCGTCCTTGTACAAATGCTGTATTTAATGTTTATTCTACACCTATTGTATTTTGCATGGCTCATTTTCTTTTATTCTGTATTTTTACCTTACTATTATTATTATACATTGCTGTGTTGAACCTTATGCCAAAGCAAGTTCCTAGTTTGTGCCTTTTGTTCACCGACAATGGCAGTAAAAACCTGTCTGATGCTGTGTAGAAATGATCTTGAAATATCTCTGTACGATGGCTACGACTATGGCAAACTGTCGGAATGTGTGAATGTGAAAAAGGTCACGTTCGTACATCGCTTTTCTTCTTTCAATGCACTCGAAGCGCAAGGAACCACTCAGCCATTCACACATTCACACCAGTGTACGCAGACACCGGGGGCAAGGAGGGTAAAAGACACTTACTGAGAGTTGTTCGAGTTAAAATTCAAGAGTTAAATACGTACGTGTGAAAAGAGAATTTTGTGAATGGAGCCTGGAGACACAGATTCTTTGAACAAATTCTTCAAAGGACAAATATTATGCATTACTTGTGTTGTTGTTGGCCTTTAAACATGCTCTGGAGTATCTTCACGTTGACAGCTCATGTTTTAGAACTACAAATTACAATATAACTTTACCACAGCCTTGGCGACGCCTTAGCTGTGGCTCCATCTACTGGCGGCAGAGGCAGTTACACACATTTGTTTATCCTCAGTGTTTTGTAATGCGAGTAGTCCTTAGCTGTGACACAGTCGTAGTGATCGTGTTTGGACGGCAGAAAAGTTCAGAGCGAGTCTGGGGATGATTTGAGGACTTATAAAACAGCAGAAGATTCTCGGATCAGTGACGTCGGTTATTGAAAAACGTGACACATCGAGGGAATTGAGAACGGAGTGTTTTCGACGGTCGGACGGGGAGAAAATTGTCAAACCAGGATTCATCAAACAAGTGGGAACGAAGCGAAATGCAACTCCAGGTATGTTTTTTGATGACGGAACAATGTTGGAACATGGTTTAAAGCTCATAAAAGTTAAATTTTGCATAATAGTTCTCCTTTAAAAAAAACCTCATCGGTAGACAAAGAATTGCATCTCATCAGAAGGTAGGCCTGTCACAATAATTACTTTATCAACATATTAGAAAAATAACAGATGGAACAATAATTTTTGAGGGGCACTATTTATCGTCTGTACTTTTTCTATGCCTTAGTGAGGGATTTTTGGTTATTTTTCTGTGCAACGGTAAGATCTGAGCTGTAGATGGTTGAATACATAACTTTGGTTTATTATAGGTACAAACAAAATACTAAAGTGTTTCATTCTGCAATTTATTTTTTGCTGTTCATATTATTCTTTTGTTGTATTATTGTTGTCATATTATTATTGTTATTCATATAACAATATTGTGGATTTAGAAGAGTTTTGGAGGGTTAAAGTGTGTATGACAGTTTTTTATCATATTCAGTGTATTAAAATACCTGTTGTAAATATAAATTATAGTTTTACACCAGTTAAGTGGCCGTTTGTGGAAAAAAGTTGAAAAATCTGTTGAAAGTAACAGGAAGTAAACAGATAGATGACGTCACACTAGAGAGACAAAGGTTATGCATAGTTTACACAAACGAAACAACGTTTTTAACAACATAAACATTCATTTAAAAAAATAAAGGTGTTCAGGTGTAGTTTTATTTGTCAAATTAAAAAAATCTGTTCTTAAACAGATCAGTTGTTGCCCAACGTATAGGATGGTGGCTTGGTAATTTCCTACTGTGATGTCATCATTTACAACCAGGAAGTGAAATTAAAACATAAAAAACTGGGATAAAATGTGTAAAGTATTTTAGCAAACTTTGAAATATATGCCTAGCTGGAGTTGAACCATGTGGGAAAACTGCTCGATAGGATTCCAGACAGTTGTTTCTCGGTCATGGTTCAACATCAGAGCAAGAGGATGGACTTTGTAAGTTTATTAACAGTTTATTCTGATGTATGTTTTTCACTCATGGGTCAAAATCAGGTCTTTCGTCTTTTAGCTTCCTCTCCTTTGACTCTTTACTCTCTTTGTTTGTCTCTCACTCACTATCTATCTCTCTCCTTGCTCCCTCTCATCTCTTTTTTCCCTCTGGTTCTCCGTCTCTGACCTGACCCAATTGGAAGTGCCTCGAACGGCGCCGCAGTAATGATCCGGCACTGTACGCAGACAACAAAAAAGGCTGATCAAAAACGTCTTCTCAAAAAGTAGGGCCCTTTGCAGTGTTGGGTTGTTGTTGGTTGTTGCTATGAACATGAAAAATAATCACGCAAAATACTCCGGTCTTTGAATTAGTACGATCACAGTAAGTTAACCAACTCGGTGGAGTTTTGAAGTCGGCGAGTGGTTGAAGGGAACATAACATGCCTCAAGCCTCACTGAATTTGTACATTTTTATATTTGAAAACTCGCAGATGAAAGGACAAGCAAAGCATTCTTCACTCTGTTAAATTGTAAAACTGCAATTTGTGAAAAAATGTGACTGGGTTTCATTTTATCTGTCAAGGGATTGGGTTTAGAAGTGAGGGTATTAATTAAGTAGTTTCTAAGTCTGAATCAATCTTAATTTGTCTAAGTCTTTGTTCAAATAAGTGTCGGTATTATGCTCAGGAAAGCTTTGTTCTGAGCCTCACTCTTCACTCTGGTGTTTCAGTTTGTGACGGGCCGTTCCCTTGAATCATTTCCTCTTGAAGGTCTTCCGCTCTAACCTTGCCAGAAAGATGAATTCTCACAATTTCTCATGAGTTCACAGACTCTTGAGAATCCATCTTGTGAGGCTCCCGCTGGGCTAGGATGGGGCTCGGACCACCAGTGCTGTGGGACTGGACCAATCACAGGGCAGCATTGTGGTTTGGGCAGAAGCCAAAAACAACTGAACCAAAACAAACATGGCGGCGTTCACAGACATACTTGGGACTGATTCAGGAGAACATTTTTCGAAATTGTGTGGACAGGATAGATAACTGTGCTTTTCTCTACTGGATTTAACGCAATTTAAATGTTTCTGCTTCTTCCGCTGTTGTGATGCTTCGACCAAACAGCGTGACTTATTTTTTTGACGTCCCGACGACTTTAGATAGATTAATGTGTAGAACTCAACTCAGAGTGCTACACATATCAATCCGGTGTGAGCCAGGTTACTTCTGCTGCATTTCAGAGGTTCATAGTTATTCGCACAGTTTCCATGGTAACAAGAAAAACAAACAGCTTGAATCAAACAACCTGACAGTCCTTTGAACTGCACTAGTCACAATCCCAAGATATCCTGTTAAAAATAAACTCAAAAAAGTTTTAAAAACTGCTCAGTGTGCCAGCCAAGTACTTACAAGAGCAGCCAACCACTCTGTTGCCATGACATAAAAAAATTGTTTAATGCCACACTGTGGAACCATAGCAATATCATCTCCATGGAGACAAGAAGGTGGCGAACCTCCAACACTGTGTGCACCTATACTCTTTTCAGACCAATACAAAATATATAAATATATATAAAATACAAAATAAATAAAAACGTGGATTTTAAAGGAAAATATTACACATTTTTCATATTGTACTTTAAAGTTTATATGATAGGTTCTCATGTTTTTCTAATTCGTACTTAGTTTGGTGGGAGGGCAAATATTTATTATACTTTTACATCTGTGAAGTTGCAGTTTGTAGAGAAATTTTGAAAAATAAAAGTGTAAAAGTACAGGAAGTAGTGTGAGTTCTAAAATGGAATCCCTCTGTGATGTCATCAAGAAGCGACGTACACCTGAAAATAAAGAGACAGTTAACATTCAACTGTCACATCTTTCTGACAGTTTAAACGGTCATTTGACAAAATAAAGGCGTTATCAGATATTATTATTTGTCAAATCATAACTATTGTGTAATTTATGTGGATCTTATTTTTTATTGCTAGGTTATAGTTGTGGAACTACGTCAAATTTGCTGTTCATGTTCAAACCGGAAGTAACATTATAAACATTACAAAAATGGTCAAACTGGGGACAAACATATTTAGTTAAATCTTAAATATAATCATGTTCACTACATCTTTGTCAAATGTTATGTATAATCTGTCATTAGACTTTAAAATACGCCCTTGAATTTGTCATCTTATGTTCTGAAACAAAAACAAGTTTATTATTATGAACAAGTTTCTCTGCTGTTTGCTCTGACACATACTGAGTGTACGCAGCCATTTAGTTTTGTTATCACTTCAAGGGACTGTGTAACATGCTATAATCAAGCTAGCACTAGCAGTTATCGTGTTTAGATGGCAGAAATGCCTAGAACGGGTCTGGAAATAATTAAGGACTTAAAACAGCAAAAGATTCTCGGATAAGGGACGTAGATGATCTGAAAATACATCCAAAAACCCCGGACGCTCAGCAGGAAGTGTGTTTGACGCTCAGAGGGAGGAGGATTTTCTAATTAACATTCCTCAAAACAGCGTGAATGAAACTGAATGCAACTCCAGGTATGTTTTTGATGACGGAACATTGTTAGAACAGGGTTAAAAGTTCAAAAAAGTCACTGTAGCAGAATATGTGTCCTTTAAATAAATATATCCCGTAATTTAACTATTTAATATTGTCATGTTGATGGAAAATCTTACCTTAATCATCTTTTTAAAAAATTATTAAATAATGTAATTACATACATTCTTTTATTTGTTTTGTCTTTTTGAGTCAAAGTCAAGTGTTTTAATTCCCCTCAGCCTTCGTTCTACATCATTACTGTTGAACTCCAAGGATCTTTGCTATTCAGGACAAGCTTTTCAGAAATCCTCAGAAAGCAGGGAAGAGAATTTTGAAATGAAAATGATCAGCACATCCCAAACCACGCAGAGGTGTGTTGCATTATCAATTATTAATATGTCAATCCATATTTCATGTTGGAAATCAAAATTCTGTGTGAGCGCGCTCCTGCTGCATGTGTGGGTCAGGTAATAGGCTGCGGAAAGAATTCTTAGTTTCTCACTGTGGTACATGATTATGATTTATTCAGAGTAGGGGTACGTGTTTACAACAAGTTTCAGGTTAACACAATGTAAAAGTCTATCATATTTTTAGGTTTGGTGACTCAGACTGGTCCAATACAAAATACGTTTATAAGTGTATGCTTGGTTTGTATCTTGAATGTAACAAATACATAAATAATAGATGAATTTGTAGACTTTGAAGATTGGACAATTGTTGTACCAAATGATATATATGCAAAAATATACACACAAAAGAATAATAAAGTGAAAACCATGGCATGACTTGGCATTGTACCAGAACAATGTGAGCAGATTTTCATTCTTTTCATCCTGAATGTTTTGTGTTAACGTTTAAAAAGTGATTTTAATTTTTCCACTTATTAAAGATACTGTAAATATATATTTTTTCAGACAATTTATACCACATTGTCATAACAGAACTCAAAGTTTTTGTTCAATTGTTGATGCATTTTCTTTTAGCTTCACCGTATTTTGTCGCTATTCACAAGTTGCAGCTATTATGTGATGATTTGTAGCAATCCATGTGAAGTATCTTGTACGTTTTTGAGATAAACAGCATTTGTTTTGCCACGATTTGTTCTCCCTACGACCTGGTTAGAGTGAAAAATGGTACAGACTGCAACAGTTTCCCCTGTAGACAACAAAACGTGTCATATCAGGGGGCGTGGTCTGCTGTGGGGGGAACACTCTTTGTTGATTTAATAGGAAATGCAACTTTTCCACTCTTCTAATTCTTTTTTATTTTTATTGTAATGTTTTTATTGGACTGAAAAACCTAGAAAAACATGCATCCTCACCGTGAGTGGGCTTGCACCTTCACAGACCTGACTCGTGCTTGGCCTGCAGTAGCCTCTTCCTCCTGCTTGTTTCCAAATGTTGTTTCTTGGGCTATAATGTTCCACAGTATGGCATAAAACATTATAGAGATTCTTTGGAAGTATGAGTTTCATTTTCTATTTTCAAGCATGAACAGAACAAGGAATTAAAGCGGGACTCAGTAACTTCAGCGACAGAGCTCCCCCTGCAGGTCTCTTGTGAACGTACACTCCCAGTAAAATGACGACAAATTTCTTAATTTCTTTTTTCCCTAACCCTAACCCAAATATAAAAAAGAGAGCCAATGTTTTTCAGGAGCATTGTCTTCGGGTCCGCGTCAGGAAAGTTACAAGGCTGGTTTTCCGCTCAGTGACAGCAGGGGGCGACAGCGAGGGCTTTAAACGCTCCGAAAATATATTTACTACCACCACACGGACTTGTGTGAAGACGTTTAATAAGGTAAAAATGTTACTAGGTTCTATTTTAAAAGGACAAATATTGTGTTATTTCTATTATTTTTAACCTTTAAACACGGTCTTAAGTGCCTTTAGTTTGCCATCTCATATTTTAACAAAAATATAATAATAATAATAATGTAAAAAACCAATGTGAACGTCTGTATCTCTGCTGTTTCCCACATCACTAACTGAGATTTGGCGCCATCTACTGGCAGAAAACCACTTACACACGTTAAAATTAACAACCGGAAAGTTCTCAGAGTGATGCTACATAGCCATGGCGTTGTAATAATCGTGATTAGACGGCAGAAATTCTCACGAGTCTGACGATGATTTATGGACTTCAAAACAGCTTCTCGGAGCCACGTCACACATCGAGAAAACATAACACACTGAGGGAATTCAGAGTGTTTTTGACGGTTGGAGGGTTGAGGATTTTCTAACCAGGACAATCAAACTAGCGTGAATCAAGCTAAATGCAACTCCAGGTATGTTTTGATGACGGAACAATCTTAATACATGGTTAAGATCTTAAGAAAGTCAATTTGGCATAATATGTGTCCTTTAATTTATAATGAATGAAGAGTTTATGAAGACTAAACCTTAACTATATTTGTTTAGTATGAAATAAGTCTTTGTTCATGTTTTATTAAGGCTATATGAGATGTAGTTATTATAACGTGGTGTCATAATGTGCCTCCTGCCCCTTTTCACATCATGGAAATTGAAACCAACCCATAAGCTTACCTGCAACATAAACTCCAAAACTAAACAAAAGTGAAACCACAAATTGACAAATAACCCATGAAAAATCCGGCGTCCTTTGAGCCGAGCCTTGCATACAGATCGATCAAACATCTTCCAGCTACTAAAGTTCACACCGATTAAAATTTAACGCCGTGAACAGATGCGGAATTTCTCAAAACTTCTCTCTCCGCCTGCACTCGCCCAATCCGACTGCGCGAAAACTGCTGTGCCAACCCCGCTCTGCTCCGCTCCAAGTGAAGAGCTCTAATCTGGCTGGGACTGTCAGCAGGAGGGCAGCTTCCTGGATGTTTCTCTAAGTGTTTTTTAGCGCGTGTGTGCGCCGGGTAAAACTCATCTGCAGCTTTAGAAGAGCGTCTCAGAGAAGTCCGGGACCTCATCTCTGCCAATCTGCCTACACAAACGGCCTAATCTCTAGAACACGGGGGACCAGACTATCTCCTCGCCGCAGGAGGTAAATCCAGGAGAGTCGGCGGACGGACGGACGGACTGACAGGAGCAGCATGGAGCATCCAGGGTTGGAGGAGATTTGTGCTAATTGTGTATGGTTTGGATATTCATTTACTTTTTATTTTGCAGTGACAGTATTTTTCATTAAAGGGGCTGTACCTGATTTTATGAAACCTAGTTTATTTTGAAGTCTTTACAGCAGTGTCATGCATCGCTCACTTTCCCTATGCAGTCCCAACATCTAAATATTCAAAGCCATGAGTTTATAAGCACTTTTCACGAGTCTCTGAGCTCAGAGCGTCACGGTAAAGCTAAGAAACATGATCATTTTAACCGCTTCCTGTTTGCCGTAGTATAAAACGCTCTGTAAATAGATGCAGAGAAAGTGCTGTGGTCTCATTTTCACTCGGATAGATGCTTTTACACGGTATCTGCGCTGGAGCAAGACAGATTTGACTTTATTACAAACAAAAAATTGGGTTCATGAACTAGTTCTGTTTTTCACATTTCAAAACAATGAAAGTTAGGTACAGCCCCTTTAAAGAGAAATTCTCATGTCAAAAAATAACTCTGGATATTTCCAAGTCATGTGATTTTAAGCTGTATGTTTTCAAATAAGGTATCGGGGGGGGAAAATCTGCTATATTTGACCAATGTAATGTCATTTAAAATGCTCCAATCTCTGCGTGTCCATGTGTCATTTTCAAAGGTGTCTTTGTAAACATACATGGAATTAAAGGCCTTGTACCTGATTTTTATTTACACTAGTTAAGATAAATTCTCTTGACATCACACGTTAGCAACTTCATGGAAAGATATTGAGTTTGTAATGTGTAATCTGTGCATATTATAAACACACTTTGTTAGGAAAAAATTGTGCAGAAGTGTTTTCCAGGGTCACCTCATTCGTACACTTTGAATCATGAGTAAATAACTGTTTGTGATTCTCTGTCATGGTGCTGTTTCAAAAGAGCTAAGAGCTACTTGTAATGAGAGTTAGAGGAACTATTAGTTGTTTCTGAGTCATGGTGCAATATTGAGTGAAAGAAATAACAAAAACATGTTCCTATCTCACGGTTCAAAATCAGGTACAGGCTCTTTTAACAAAAGAAACCTTTTTTTTTTGCTGTGAGTAATAAATAATAAAATACAAAAAGCTTTACCAACATTGTTCTGCAAATTTGCCATTGTGAACCAGGACTGTTCCAAAATTAAACAAAACCAAGTCTAAAGCAGAAGTAGGATTAAACAAATACTAAACCAGAACCCTAAACCTAAAAATAACCCTAAGAATATATTTTTGATGACCTGACCTGGCCTTAAGTTCAATAGACATGTTCGATTCCTATAAAGTGTCTTTCTCCATATTATACATATATATATATATATATATATATATACACAAAACAAAAAACTGTTCAATACCCGATAATACAAATGTGCTTCCTGTCGCATCTCTGAGGCAAGAGTGAAGTGATCATGGTAAAGCTAACAGACAGCATGCTAATCACTCACTTCCTGCTTCTCGTAGAATGAAAATAGATGCAGAGAAATCGCTGTGGTCTCATCCTCACCCAAATAGATGCTTTTACAATATATCTGATTTTACTTTATTACATGCAAAAAAAATCGAGTATATGTCCTAGTTCTGTTTTTCACTTTTCAAAACAGTCAAATTCAGGTACAGCTCCTTTAAAAACTCCCAAACTAAACAGAAACTTGGAAGTATTAAACCACATTCATTTGAAATGAGGCAAATATCTTCTGCAAGTGAGTTACAATAGGAATAGAAGAGCAGAAGAGAGTTAAAGAGACATTTATCGTCCCATATTTATAGTCCAATAATATGGTAATATTAAAATCTTTTCTAAACTCACATTCTTTCAGGCTCCTTTGCATGTTCATAACTTCTTGTCTATCTCTGGCGGCACAGACATGATGTTGCCTGCTCCCTCGGCTCTCTCCGGCTGTGATGTCTTTATACAGCCTTTATGGGACAGCTTGAGGGATTAGCTCCTACTGCGGCGCGTGGAGGAAATCTCTGAGGAACAAGGCAGAGTCGGAGGAGTGGACAGGAGCGAGGGAGGGCTCAAATGATGATGAACATGTGTGAATGCGCCCAAATGGACGAGTGAGGAGAAGGGGATTCAAAAGGAAATTGGCAGAATTTGTTTAAATAAGGATTAAGCGCTGTTTGAGTAAATGTGTAGAAACGACTGTGGTGAAAATGGATCTCTCTCTCACATTTTCAATAACATCCCGTTAAAATTCATCAACGCATAATCTATTCTACTATTTTACCATTTCAATAGTCATTTATATGCAGCACAATAGAAGGAGCCATCTCCAGTTCTTGACTGGACTTCGTCAAAGATAACGTGAGGGAATTTACTGGTCGTGCATTTAAGGCTTGATAAAATGTTTGTTTTCACCCACCCCCAATCCCCACCCACTGCTTATCAAAGCCTGATCAGGTCAGATCTCAGAAGCTGAGCAGGGCAGGGCCAGGTCAGTACTTGGATGGGAGACCTCTGGAACAGCAGGAGCCACAGGGGGGCGACTGGAGCAAACCCGTCGTGTCCTTAGGCAAGACACTTCACCCACATGGTCAGGATGAATGTGGTGAGTGTGGGAATGAGTGGTGCTGGTCAGAGCGGCACAGAGGGACAGCCTCAATTCCATCAGTCTGCCCCTGGGCATGTACAAGAAGAACAGAGCAACTTTGAAAACAATACACAAGAACAGAGCAATGCTGAAAACAATACATAATAACATACAGACATAAACATTACATCTTTCTATCTACAATTAAAAAGCCACTTAAAAAACATTCAGCAGAAAATATATTTCTTGAGAATGATTTGAAAGTAGATAAAGGGATCAAAAGAAAGTTTTGTACAGATTATTCCAATATTTTATAGTTTCATACCCAAAAATAGCATAACATGTCTTCTTTACAGGAGACGTATTATGCAAAATCAACTTTTACGGATTACGCAGTTGGCAATCAGTTCAGCAGGAAATCAATTGACTTGTTTTAAAAAATGTAAAACAATTGTCTATGGAGAAGCTTTTGATTTTGTTTATTAACCTTTATTTAACCAGGTAAGAACCCATTGAGATCTAAACCTCTTTTTCACGGGTGACCAGGGGCAAAGTGAAAAATATAACAGCATAACAGAAATTAAATAAACATATTTACATTTTAAAAGACAAAATCTACATTTAAAGGCACTGACCATTTTTAAAAGATTCACGCTCTTTATTTTTCAAACTTTCAAAACATAATTCACATAATCTCCACTCTGATGGTAGGGAATTCCAAGTTGTGGGAGCAGCATGAGAAAAAGCCCTCTTTCCCCAGTCAGTTCTTACACATAGGACAGACAAGCTAACCACATCACGTGAGGGCAGGGTGTAATGACCCTGCGTTTGGTTATACTGCTGAATTACATCCATGCTCTTAAGACAGTAAGGACGGCTTAAACTAAAAAATGATTTTCTAAGTCACTTAATTTGGATGAAGCAGTCATTCAGAGTAAACAGCTTCTCTAGTTAAAATCACCAATAAGAGAAAACAAGTGAACAAGGACACACACACAAACCTCCACTGAGTACTCCTACCTTTCATTAGAGCAGATTTAATTAACACTATCTTAATTGAAAGCGCGCACCGTCGTGAGAAAAAGGCATCGGGCTGGAAAAGACAGAGTGAGAACGCAGGCAGAGGACGAATCAGCTCATTTAGAAGGAGATTTAATTAAATGGCCTTATTTCCATTCTGCTGGAATTTGTATCACGGTTATTAAGACTGTACGGCCTAGTTTCAAGTATGTCCAATGTGAATGTGACGGGGAATTTAGATATGTTTCACTTCTAGGTGTGAATTTATTGGAATGGACTGAAAAGAATGAATGAAAACACACAAGAAATGTTTTAAATACCTCAAAGTATGAAATCAATGCCGTGCTTTGGTCTAAACTGTGTAAAATGCAAAAGATGTTCATGCTTTAAGATGTATGTACATAGATCGAAACTAGAATATTTTAGTTTTTTTTTAACCTCCAGAATAGACTTCCGTAATGCACTTTATGTCGGTGTCTCCCACTCTGCCCCCAGTCGCCTTCAACTCGTGCAAAATGCCGCAGGTTGCTTTTTAAAGGTCCCATATTCTGCTATTTTGCCCTTTACACAGTCTATTCTAAGGGCTTTGTTGATAAAATTTTGCGTTGTGCAATATCCATAACATAACAGTTTCCAAAAAACACCCATTTCTTGGACTGGCCCCCCTCCTTGCAAAAGCAAACGGCTCACTCTGAGATCTGACCCCCCGAACAGAGAGCAGGCTGCTTCCCCCGCCCAACCCGCGCGCCTCCCCCGCCTAACTCGTGCCGAAGCCTAGAGCGGAGATAGTGCGCATGCGCCGTGTGCTCCGGTAAACAGCGATACACAAACACGGGAATAAACCTTTTATCCGTCCTGACGGTGCGTCGTGCCGAGTCCTACGTCCTGGATCTGACCTGGAGTTTGACGATCATGCAGTACCTCGACGATGGACGTTGCCATTTGGTAAATAACAAGCTAACTCTTCGATCTGTCGTATCCATCGTGTAATTACTGTGTAGCATTAGCATTAGCTGTTTTTATTCTGCGGCTGCGCGCTTCCTGGAGGCGTGGCTTAAACACCGCGTCATCCATGGGAAGCCGCGTCATCCATGGGATGAGCCCCCGTCTGCCTGCTCAGCCGAGGGGGACAAAAAAGACAGTTCTCTAGCGAAAGCATGCGGGAATCAATCAAAAAAACACTTTGGGCACACATACGAGGCCCAAATAGCACTGTAGGAAGGTTAAAACCTCTGAAAAGTCGATTTAGCATGTTATGGGACCTTTAACCAACATATCAAGACGTCAGCACATGATTCCAGTTCTTTTTGCACTTCATTGGCTCCCAGTGTCTTTTAGAATTGATTTTTAACATTTTGTTCCTTGTTTTTAAAGCTCTTAATGGCCTTGCCCCTTCTTATTTGCCGGGCTTTAAGATCAACAAGTCCCCAGAGCCAGACTTAAACAATGGGGTGATGGAGCTTTTTCTAGAACCAACTGCCCTTTGATATGCAAACCATCACAGACTTTGGCCTTTTTGAATCAAGGCTTAAAACGTACTTATTCAGACTGGCTTTTAACATTCAGTAATGTAGTGACGCTTATCTTTATTTTTTTGGCTGTATTGTATTATGGTGTTATGCATTTTCATTTGTGTTTTTTTGTATTTTATTGGGAAGCACTTTGGTCACCTTGAGTGTTGTACAGGGCTCTATAAATAAACATTGATCTATTTTTTCACTTATACTTGCATAAACTGCCGTGATACGTGTTGACCAAAGTAAATCTCTCATATATATAATTGAGCTGAAGTCATTATTAGTCATAGTGTGTAAATATCCAATCATCTGATGGACACATTGCAGCTTCAAGTTCTATCTCTTCTATTTGCATTGGTTTTGATCATTATCTTATCTAAAGACTTCATCAGTCCCTCCAGAAGAACTAATTTACCGATTACATGGACTGAATAATAGTTGTTTATGAATATTTAAACGTATTACAATCAAAACTGAGCCTGAATGCATGTGTTACAGTGTTAGTTTAATTGATTTTAAAGAGAAAAGAACAAAAAAGTCTGCAACAATAGCAAAAGTACAACACAAAACATACTGTGCTGTAATGAAGCCCACAAAAAAAGTACAATCAGATTAGACATTCAGGCCGGCCTAAGGTTAAAGGTTACGATCGCCGACACAGCCATTGCATGTTTCTGCGCTGATGTGTGTGATGCTTTTCATGGGAGTGCGCTGAACAACCAAACTCAGACCACCGTCCATTCAGATGAAAAACAATACAAAACTTTGCAGTTATAATTGCTAATAAAAGCCGCTATTATACGTATATAACCACACTTGGTAAGCGTAGATGATCAGTTGTGTGGGTCATTTAATTTTCAAACATGATGGGAATGGCGTTGATCACATTTATTTGCTCTTCACTCAAATAAACACATTAAAGCGCCGGTACTTTATCCAGTAATTTTAACGCTGTGAATCAAAACAAAACCACACGCTAGTCTGCGATGGAGGGACCGTAGTTTGTCATCTCCGCTGATCTAAAACCAGTGAGTACACATCCGAAAACACATCTAGTACTTTTCGCCTCTCCTACTCTGCTTTTGTCTTTATTGGACTACGCGGGTACATGCAGCGTCAGTACGACTACGTAATCAATCCTTTTCATGCATTTTGAAAACTGAACTTATCCGGTTTTCCTGGCCTGCATGTCATCATATTGAGTGTTGCCAAATTCGCGTAATAGACACAGTTGGCATCAGAGGGAACGCCCACTCGCGGAGCTCCGTGGGGGGGGTCCATTCATTTCAATGTTTCAGAGCCGCTCTTTCACTCACTACCTGAGAAAACACCAAGTTCATGAGTTTTACTGTGCCAGCTAAAGCCACAGAGGCAAGGAGAAGAATAAAGTGTTCGAACAGCAGATGTATTTTTTCATCTACAGAAATCAACAAAGAGTTCACCCCAAGCTTCCCCCATGGCAAGCGACGCCCCCTGATGTGACGCTCTGCTGACTGTATCCGTTGGGAGGCTTTTTACGAACTGCCGCAGGTGAAAAACATTGTTCGCCAGAGCTATTTACCATGTCTGTGTTCATCTTAGTAAAATCCCACTGAAGGTCTAAAAAAAAAAAGGGGCTGCGCGGTGACAAAGCAGTTAGAGCTCTCGCTATTAAGGAGATCATGGATTTGATTCTAGACTGACATCATACGATCTCTCTGGGTGGAGTCTGCATGGCCCTGGGTTCTTTGCGGGTTCTCCAACTTCCTCCCATCGTCTAAAGACATGCATGTGTGGGTCAATTGGCAACTCTAATTTGCCCATAGTGAATGAATGTAAGAGTGAATGGTTGTATGTCCATGTCTCTGTGTTAGCCCTTCGACGAGTAGGCCACTGTCCAGGGTGTACCCCGCCTAAGGCCCAAAGTCACAGAGATAGGCTCCAGTCACCCACGACCCCTGACAGAAGAAGCGGTAGAAAACTGATTGAATGAAAGTCTCAAATTTCAGTGACAAATCATATTCAAAGCAATCAGAGCAGGTCTGTGTCATCAGAGGAACACTACTTTCAAGAACAAAGGTCTTTCTTTTATTTGACAACCCTGACTGTCGCGTCATCCAAACGTTCTGTAGCTCTTCTCTGATCTCTCATATTTCTATAGTTTCTCTTTTCCCTGATGTTGCCGCATCACTTCCACGTCAACCACAACGGCTTTCCTCTGCCGTTCATCCACCACAACGATGTTTGGTTGGTTCACCATTACCGTTCTGTACAGTCTATCTGAAAGTCCCACAGGATTTGCACAATATCTAAATTTATTGAAAGACAATTCCGCAAAACTAGCACATTTCTCTAAAATCCCAACAACTGACCACCATCTGAACGCAAAAAATGAACAGAATTCACTTAGCCCTTAGAGTTAATATTGAATCCCCCTTCCAGTTTGACTAATGGCACTGAAATAAACTACAAGCAATTACCGGAAACAAGCTATTCCTTCTGCTACACTATTTGTAATCAGGGCGCATGCATATTAGCCCAACAGCTGCTAGCATCCATCTTCCTGCCTGCACACGGCGCTTCACGGTGTGCTAATGGGGCTATGAGGAGCTGGCAGATTGAAACATTAACATCAACATTACAGCACGGAGGTCGTCGTCGCCGAGATGGATGAGGCGGGGTCACGTGACTGTACGCTCTTCCCCGGCGCGTGTGTCCGTGCGCGGAGTGACAGGGAGTTGGCTGACAATGAAGCGTCCGTGTGGGACCGGAGCCAAAGAGGACAACCTCCAACGGACCGAGACGAGGGGAAGGCATTATTCTTTCTAAGGGATCTCCAATGGGTGAAATATGGTGGCGATTTGTCAACAATGGAAGCCTGAGCAATTAACAGAAAGGAGAGAGATGGTAGAAAATTAAAAAGTCAGATTGGGCTAATTCTTCATGGTTTTTGTGCTTTTAAAGTAGTTTTTGACGTAAATGTAATGAGGTGAGGAGTTATGTGTCCTGCGGCTGTGAAAATTCGCCTTGAACTAATATTTGCATGGTTTTAGAACTAATTGTTTAGGCCAGGGGTGTACAAACCTTTTTCACCAAGGGTCGCATTTTGAAACATCTACAGAGCGGACGGCCACAGACAGCATGACAAGGAAGTTAATAGTAGCTTTGATGAGCCACCACACCTTTAATAGGGCTTGAACATTCCAATTTTACAGTAAAAAGTACTACTGGTTTGAGTCAATTTAGCAGGAAGCCTGAGGGCCAACAAAAATTGGACACCCCTGGTATTGCATGGGTTTCAGATTTCAGAGATTTAATACAAATGGGGGGCAGCTAAAATAAAATAGATTACATTCTAGAATCTGAAATCCACCAATAGGCTAGAGGATAATTGGTAACACTTTATTATAATTCAACTTTTAATAGCCGTAATGAAGCATGAACAAAGGCTTTATTCAGGCTCAGTCTTTGTTCACGCTTAATTAAGGCGATGTAGTTTATTCACTGTAAAATGGTACCGGTCAGATGAAATATAAAACTTTATGGATGTGAATTTTCTAATTATGAGGAATGAAGAAAGTAGATGTTCCAGAAGGGTTGTCAGTTTGATCCCTAACATTTCCACATTTATGTTCTATCTAGGGCAACACACTTAACACATTCCCTCATCAAAAATATACATGGCTTCGTTCACGCTTTTTCATCCTGTTTCGTTAAGTCCCGAAATCACTCAGTTTCAAATTTCCCAGATCTGTGACATCCTAAAGTTTTTATTTATTCATCCATTGTAATCCCCTCTGTTGTCAGTAGCTGGAACTCTAACACAAATCCTGATGAGGAAACGCCTCACAGCTAGAAAGTAATGTACACTTTTAGTAGATTTTTCTAAAACATGACATGCCAAAGCAAAGGTGCACAAGAGCATGTTTAAAGGCCAATAGCAATATAATGCTGCACATGCGTCCTTTAAGTTTTAACTCACACACACGCTCATTCATACACAAGATACATTTATATCAACGCTAATTAAATCACAAAATACACAACTGCTGTCAAGTTATACTCAAGTAAAGCAAAAGAAAGTTGAATTCTGTCTACTGGATAAAAGTTTTTCGGAGTGAAAAAGTTTCTTTGCCACTCATCCAAGTTCTGCAGTTTATTCATTCTTACATTTCTGTCCAGTTGACAAGTAAGAATACCAAAATATTAATAGATTAAGTACAAATTGGTCCAAGAAATTACTCAAGTAAGAGTTAAAATGTATTTTTGTGCGGGTTCAAAAGTATCTGTAAGAGTAATAATAGTTTATTTGAAGTGAATGTAATTGGAAGGATCAAATTTTAAATAATCTGCCAAATCTGGTATTTTTAAAGGACAGACAACAAACATGTGAAAATATGTGACACAGCATTGCAAGAAACACACATTTTCGAATAATTTTATATTGTCGACATAAAGCTTTTGTCACTTTGTCACGTTCAATTGAAAATACAGACACAATTTACACACAACTGATACATTATTTTGACAGTTTAAGCTGTCATCCAACAAAATAAAGTCGTTATCGGGTATTATCATTTGTCAAGTCTTAACTATTGTGTAATTTTTATAGATCTTGGCCTTTGTTTTTTAAAATGGTTGCTAGGTAAGAGTTGTGGAATGTGGAATAACCTTTATCTATGTCATATTTGCTGTCCAAGTAACATCTTAAACAGTACGGAAAACTGTCAAACTGAGCGCAAATAGGTAAAATGTTAAGTAAAATTTTGAATCATGTTCACTACATTTAGTCAAATGTGTTGTCTAACCTGTCATATAGACTTTAAGAGTGAAAATATGACTATATATATATATATATATAACTACTCCAAGAAGTACAAATTAATTTAAAAAGTCACAGTAAATGTATTTAGTTCCGAGAATATCCCATTCTGCAGTCTAAATGCAAAGACTACTTACTTATATTCAATACTTACCTCTAAAATAGTGCCACATTTGAAAAACTTACTGTCATTGCTTTGTGCGAGTGGAGCCGGGACGAGCCTTTTTACCTCAGGACCTCTCCGCCCCCCTGTGCTGTGCTGTGCTGTTCGCTCTGCCGGGGACGCGACGCTCCGGTTTGGGACCCTGGCTCAGATCCGGGCAGGCTCCAGGCTAAAACACATGGACAGTGATGTATATTACAGTCAGAGCGGGCCTCCCTGTGGGTCCAGCACTTATTCTCATTCTGTCAGCGGGCCGTGTGCGCGCTCGTACATCTGCCCCGTCACATTAATGGCTTCTTATGTGAGCTGTTTCCTCATGTTTTATGGTGATTTAAATGGGTTGTTCGCGGGATTACAAATTTGTAGAATTTATAGTTCGGTGTTTGTTTGTTTTGGGGTTTATACAGAGACAGAAAGGGAGCATAAAAGCAAAGACAGGCCCAATGCTATCTCTGAATCAAGCCAGGGGTCGTTTGTGGCTCTGCAATGGCAGTATTAAACAGTAGCAAATTTGTCGTGTAGCCCAATGATTCCCAACCAGGGGTACGGGGACTCCAAGTGGTACGTGAGCCATTACCAGGGGGTTCTTGGAATGGTTTCAGGTTTTAAAAGAAGATGAAATGTACTTTTATCTGAATTTAAAAGTTATTAGTTGTAAATTTAGCATCGTTTTGGAGTATATTGGACCATAAATCAGATTAATATTTGTAGATAATAGTAATAATTGACAAAATGCGACTAGTAAACCCATTTATTTGCTCAAAACTCAAGCTAAGAGGGTACTCTGAGTGTGAGACAAGGTTTAGGGGGTACTCGAGACAAAAAAGGTTGGGAACCACTGGTGTAGCCTGTCTGGTGTGGTAAAACATTATTCAGCTTATTATGCCCCGCCCACTTTTGCCACTTTTTGCTAAGGGTTTGCACTTCAATTGTTTTGGCACTTCCAGCACAGCAGGAATTTACTTAGAGGAAAACGTTTTGCCGTTAAAATACAATACAAAGTAGACTGATTTGTGTAAAATGTTTAAAGTTCATGTGCACCAGCTTCTCTTGAAAACTCTTTGTAGTCTGTGTAGAACTTTCTGCTGTTGATACAAACAGTAGGGGCACAATTAATGGTGGCGCCTGCAGCAACTTCCGTAATAAGGTGAATACATTTGGATTTTATGTTGAATATCTTAAAAAATATCCTTAGAGGGACGGCAGTAATTACAGCATTTGCCTAACAGCCCAAAAATTGTCATTTAGCTGTGTCCTTTAGCAAGACTCCCGCCGTCTGTGAATATGTTAAAGGGCCGTCGGCAAAGATGAACAAATTAAGATCTTACCGCAAGGAACTCTGTGCCCCTTGAAAAAATAGATAAATAAACTCACCCCTAAAGCGGAAGAACCCAACTTTTCTTATTTTATTGGAAAATCAGACTTCAACAGACTGAGAGAGAATTAGAAAATATTTCACTTGCAAACTTGTAAGATAGGTCATGTGTCACTATGTGGTGCTTTGAGATGTTGATTGGTCCCCCTAGCTTCACCTTTTTGTCTGAAAAAGATGTTATAAAACTGCATCAGGATAAAAGATTTAATGACCAACCTCCACAGTTACTTTTTTTTTCTTCCTTCACTGAATCATCTGTCTTATTATAAGTTGAATTAAATTAGTTGAAGCTGGACCTGGAATGTCATGGGAGCCCCAGCCCCTAAAGTCCTAATTTCAACACTGCCCCTGTAGCTGCTCTAAACATGTATTAGGAACAATAGATTTAAATACTTTCAAATTTTTTCTTTTATGAATCATCTGTCTTATTAAAAGTTGAATGAAATTAGTTAAATGTTGAACCTGGTATATCTTGGGAACCCCTGCCTAGCCCCAAAAGTCCCAATTTCAGCTCCGCCCCTGTAATTACTCTAAACCAGCATTAGGAACAATAGATTTAAATACCAACTTCCACTGTTTTTTTCTTTCTTTCTTTCATGAATCATTTGTCTTATTAAAAGTTTAATTAAATCAGTTAAACGTTGGACCTGGTATGTCATGGGAGCTCCAGCCCAGCCCCTAAAGTCCCAACTTCAGCTCTGCCCCTGCAGCTGCTGTGGTTGAAACATAAAAAGTTGTTTTATTTGTCAAAAACACAGACTGATGAAACATTGCTTTTAGTGAGGGCCTCATCAACATAATTAATACTCTGAAACTAAAATATATTGGGCCTTTTTGCAGAGAAGTGTTGTCAGCTCTGTGCCCTGGGTTTGACCGCAATATTGCCCTTTGAAACGTTTGCTAAGCTTGAAAAGTGCAATGCAAATTCAAATGATTATAAAAATAACATTAGCATTTGAATGATAATAAGGTGCTGCCCTTTGCTAGCTTGAGTATCTTCTTCTAAACGCTGCAGTAAATCATTATCACAATCACTTTTCCACCCATTTCTACAGATTTGCCTCGGGACACCATGACCGAAACGTGGCCCCAACGACTTCAGCGACGACGGCGACCACTTCTCCAGCCACATTCACACAGATCATGACCTGTCTTGCCCAAGGACACCACCGCGGCGCGCTAGAGGAGCGGATCAAACTGGCTAACTCCGCGTCTCGTTCTGCTGGCTCGGAGACGGAACAGAGAGGCACCATTAGAGAAAACAAGAAGAGCCATAGGAGCTCATCAGTGCACGCAGGCGCCGCTATGCTACAGTGAGTTAGCGCCTGGGGCAGACTGTGCAGGCTAAAGCAGGTTAAAACGCTCTTCAGTGCTCGCAATTGCTCTGGGAAAATGTGGACTCGAGGGAAGCAACACATTTCTGTCTGACAAAATGAACTGCACAAGCTTCTAATGGTCCGACGCTGCAGGGGAAACGGTGAAAAGAGACAATTGTGGATATTATATGTCTATTGTTGTTGTCTGGGGTGTATTTTTATGTATTAGCTGAGGATTTCGGCACTGAAATATGTTTGTGTTTGCAATTTTTTGACGGTTTAAAAAGAAAAATGTGTTGTCCAGGTCAGCTTTTCATCTAGGCCGCTGGAAGAATGATGAGCAGTGACTCTTGACTCCATCTAGAGGCAAACTGTTGTATTGTTTTGTCTAGTCTGATTCTTAAAGGGGCACTATGTAACTTTTCTGGATGGGTTCTCCATGGAGTTGTTATTACTTTGCAGAAGTGTGGACTTGGACTTGAATCATTATTTTTGATAAATTGAGATGTAAACAGCCAATCAGAATGCTTGGCTTGATTGACGGGACATAAAATGCTGCTATTGTTGCTAAGAACTGCTAATGTTCTTTTAGGAGAAAACACAAAAAGTAGTATTTATGTAAAAAAGTCAGGTTCCCCAGCTTTAATGTTTCATTTAGTTCAGAGGCAGAATGTTCAGCAGGGCTCTTAACTCCATCTAGTGGTAGACTCTTACATTTTGGTGTGAAATGTAAATCTCCATGTATTTGTTGATTAAAGTCTACATGACAGGTTGTCAAAGTTTTCTACTTAAAGGTCCCATATTCTGCTATTTTGCCCTTTACACAGTCTATTCTAAGGGCTTTGTTGATAAAATTTTGCGTTGTGCAATATCCATAACATAACAGTTTCCAAAAAACACCATTTCTTGGACTGGCCCCCCTCCTTGCAAAAGCAAACGGCTCACTCTGAGATCTGACCCCCCCGAACAGAGAGCAGGCTGCCTCCCCCGCCCAACTCGCGCGCCTCCCCGCCCAACTCGTGCCGAAGCCTAGAGCGGAGATAGTGCGCATGCGCCGTGTGCTCCGGTAAACAGCGATACACAAACACGGGAATAAACCTTTTATCCGTCCTGACGGTGCGTCGTGCTGAGTCCTACGTCCTGGATCTGACCTGGAGTTTGACGTGCTCCAGGGCCTCGACGACGGACGTTGCCGTTTGGTAAATAACAAGCTAACTCTTCGATCTGTCGTATCCATCGTGTAATTACTGTGTAGCATTAGCATTAGCTGTTTTTATTCTGCGGCTACGCGCTTCCCGGAGGCGTGGCTTAAACACCGCGTCATCCATGGGAAGCCGCGTCATCCATGGGATGAGCCCCCGTCTGCTGCTCAGCCGAGGGGGATGGAAAAGACAGTTCTCTAGCGAAAACATGCGGGAATCAATCAAAAAACCACTTTGGGCACACATACGAGGCCCAAATAGCACTGTAGGAAGGTTAAAACCTCTGAAAAGTCGATTTTGCATGTTATGGGACCTTTAAGATTTAGTTTGGTGTGAGGGCGCCTGTGATAACTATTTACTATAATTTTACATCTGTGAAGTTGCTGTTTGTGAATACACTTTGAAAAATCAATGTTTAAAAATACAGGAAGCACTGAGTTCTAAAACTGAATCCCTCTGTGATGTCATCAAAAAACGACGTGCCATTGAGACAATTTACACACAACTTTTTGACCGTTTAAATTGTCATCCAACAAATAAAGTTGTTATCATATATTTCATTTGTAAAATCATATCTATTGTGTAATTTATATGGATTTTGGTGCCTTTTTTACAGTCTGGTTGCTAGGAAACAGTTGTGGAATTACCTCTAACCATGTCATATTTGCTGCTCATGTCCAACCAGGAAGTAACATTATAAACTTTACAAAAACCGTCAAACTGGGGACAAATAGGCAAAATGTTTAGTAAAATCTTAAATCTAATCATGTCCACTACGTTTTATTGAAACGTGTCGTCTAACCTGTCGTATAGACTTTAAATATAGGCTTCCATAGACTTCCATAAAGTACAGAAAAAAGATTTGAACATGACATCTTTTTCATTTGTTGAATCATAATAATGCTTAAGCTCCATGACACACGGCTCACTCCTCCCACTCAAACCCAAGAGTCTATTCTCTTCATGAATCCTCACCTCCCACACTGCTCCGCGGACATTATCAGAATGTCACCTCGATCCACAGAGAATGGAACTGAAGGATTATCCACGGGTGAGATGAAATATGGGCTATATTGTTCCAGAATGATCATATTTATTTTACATACAGCTACCAATGCGACCGTTACATCAGCCTAGTAACTGAAATGACTGAAAAAAACGTTTTGAATAAAGCGACGGTAATGTAGAGTTGCTCTTTTTGTTCTGTTTTATTTTAGTTTTTGAACCAAATTGTCTTCATAGTGTCCCCAGTTTTGGGATTAGCCAATGTTTTTGGTTCAGACACAGAGAGAACATGCAAACAAACACCACACAGCAAGGAACGGTATTGAAACTGGGAACTTATAGCTGTGAGGTAAAAGTGCTAAATGTTGCATTTTCCCCACCTTTATCTGTTTTGAAGTGATTATGATTTTCACATTTTGACTTTAATCAGTGTATTAATGCCTCGTGTAAATATAAATTATAGTTTTACACCAATCAGGCAGCTGTTTGTGGAGAAAAGTTGAAAAAATCTGCTGAAAATTATAGGAAGTAAACAAACTGATGACATCACACTGGAAACTACTTTTTTGACCCTTTAAACGATAATTCAACAAAATAAAAGTGTTCTTTGTCAAATAGAAAAATCTGTGACATTAGAGAAATTTTGGTTTTGGTTTCTGTGTAATTTCCCAGTGTGATGTCATCATTTACAACCAGGAAGTAAAATGAAAAACCTAAAAAAGGTAGCTAAACTGGGGTAAAATTTGAAATATTATAATATAATTTACCGTAACTGCATTTTAGTTAAATGAGTAGTCCAACCTGTCAGAGGCACTTTAATCTTTTCTAAATTTAAGAGAAACTGGAAAAAGGACCATATAAGGATATAAGGACATCTGTATCTGGTAATTTTCTATCCACAGTGCGGCTCAAAACATATCCTAAATGTTTAACGTTGTCATTAAGGCTTCAACTGACGACAATCATGCTTTTGTAATTGATTAACGCCACCACATTTTTAAATTTTTTCACTATATTGTTTCAAAAAGTGATCAAATATTTCACATTGGATAATATATGTGTGTTTTCATGCATTGGCTCAGTAATTAAAGATAAAATAAGCATAAACCAGGACAAAACAGCAAGGAGTTGTTTTCTATTTTTTTTAATGCCAATTTTTAGTGACATCTAGTTTATTCAATTACTAAATAAGACATTAAAATTCGCCTCTGTTAAATATGTGTATATGTTAACAAAATTAAACAACAAATTTAAACTTCAATTTTTCAGATTAATACGTCCCAAATCCAGTGGTGGAAGTACTGTAAGTCAATTTGACAGTGCATACTTTTTACTTTTAGCTGAGAATAGTTTACGTCCTTTCTCGTTTGCTACATTTTTTTGAAAAGGACTGAAAAGTAAAAAGTGAGGGTTATATTTTAGCACATTCATGGTGACATCCTACGAAAAGGTTTGAGTTCAAGTCCTGGTTTTGAGCAAAGAAAAGTATACAGAAAGTAAACGCTGAGACAAAAATATGTGTGAAATTCTTAAGCTTTTTAGTCTGACAGTACAACTTTAAACATGTACTTCAATACTTTGTACACCTGCATCTGTACTTTTACGTCACAAATTGCACCTCTGCCCAAATATGTGTCCTTTTGGCAATTTTTCGACATGCGCATTATTTACAAAAGAAAACGTTACGCGATGAAAAACGTAATGCAATTTTTTTTTACAATTAAACAGAAGAAGTCTCAAATTGAAATCTCAAAATTTAAGATATTTTTTCCTATTCACCCGCAGTATCTTGCCTTGACACAAATCTTTGGAATTGAAAAACTCTTCAAAACACCCAATAACAAGCTGAAACGCATGCATTTTCACCAAAAGATTTCACATTCATTCGCCGCAGATTTTCCCGTTATCCGTTTCTGAATCTCGAACTACAGAATACAAGAAAAAAAGAATCACGTCGAGCCCTCTCCCTGTCCTGTCTGTCCCGATGACCCTGCCCGCATTCACCTGACGAATGCTACACTTTTGACACTCGCTCGCAAAGAAAACGTCCCCTGAATCGTCCCCAAAGTGAGCAGATGTCTGGGCAGCTCACACAGCGGCGGCCTTGCACTGTCGGAGCAGCAGCTTTTTGGACAGATTTAGTGAAAGCTGTTCCGAAGTGTCCCTGAACGCCTCGGGCATCAACACCTGCTGCGGCGCGTTCAGGAGCCTCGGGAGATGTGTGGATGTTCAAACACAAAAGCCCCAAACTCAAACATGAAGAGAGGATTTGACACGGGGAGTTTGCGGTTTGCAGTTGGAGTTTGGTTCAAAGTTTGGCGTTTTCGTGTTTTGTTTCAGAGCGAGGGAACTTTACTGTGTTTAAAATAGTCGTTTGATTGTTTTTTAGCGAACGTTAAGCTGCTTTTATGCAAGGGGGAACGCAAATCATGCATAACACAAACATTAAAGGTGCATGTTATACTTTTCTGCCTGTCTCCATGGAGATGCGTTCTTCCAGGAATAGTACAGCGTTAAAGTGTAGATGGATAGATAGAACTTTATTCAGATATCTTGAATAATTGCTTTGATTTCCCCAAAAAATTGCCGATAATTAAGGGAAATTTGTGGCGACGCCAGAAGTTACATGTCAGATCTGTGGATGGGCGAGTTCGGTCACAGTAAGAATGTATGTTTTTACCTTTTATTTAGTAGACTGATGCTACACTGTGGAAGAATCAGAATCGGTTTATTGCCGTTGTCATTGATCTAAATTCACAAACATAGGAACTTGCTTCGGCGTAAGGTGCAACATAAAACAATGAATAAAATATAATAAAATATATACAAGAGGCATGCACAAGATTAAGAATAAGATAAAATAAAATAGACTAAGATAGACTAAGACTATATACAGAAATGTACAGTTGGACAGACAGTAGTGCAAATTGTCAGTGCAAATAGATAGCTCTCATATAATATTGTTAAAGTGGCAGGTTTTATAAAGCGCCAGGGCATCAGTCAGCGGCGCCATCTTGGCTCAAATCCAGACAGAGCTAGAATATCTTCACGGAACAAGCAGTTCATCCTTTTCAGATGCATTGAAAGCATTGGAAAAAACACATTATACTTTGATGATGAACTGTGTGTTTTCTCAATGAGGCTGTAAAGTGCATCATCACAGGTCCACATGTTCTACACAAACATCTTTCTTTATGCAAATTAAATTGTAGGCCCGGTTTGAAAGTTGTGAAAAGTAGCTCTAGAGGAGCCCCAGACTGCCCCAGCGCGTTTCTGCAGCGTCACATCTGGACTGGGTTCTCTCAAAGCCCAGACGAGCGTGTCAAAGGTCAGATCTCAGAGGCTAAGCAGGTCGGGGCCCGGTCAGCACTTGGATGGGAGACCTGAGGAACAGCAGGGGCCACAGGGGGGGCGACTGCGGCTCTGGGAGACTGTGACTGTGTCCTTAGGCAAGACATTCACCCACAAATCTGGTGTGAGTGAGTGTTGGCGGTGGTCAGAGCGGCTGATGGCACAGATGGACAGCCTGGCCTCCATCAGTCTGCCCCAGGGCACCTATGAGTGAGGAGTGAATGAATAATGCACTGTGCAGCTCTTTGAGTGTCATGAAAGGTGCTGTATAGAACTAAATCTAAAATGCATTATTAGCAGGGTTAAAAAAAAGTGTTGAAATACTGAAAAAGGGTGCATTTATCATACATTTAAATCACATATTATGTCCAAACACCATTGAATTAACACAAAATTTAGTATTTAACATTTTCAAATCTTTATTGGTTTAACCTTACTTCAATTCCTGAGACCTATAGCTCTTTAGAATGTTATGTCTTCTGAAACCGATGTAATAAAACCTATTAAAATATGCTAATATATATTTCAAAAAACACTCCACTTGTATTTGACCATAATTTCCTCTTATAATAACGCTAACACCAGAAGCCACACACACACACACACACACACACTGCCCTGCACTAAGACCTGCCTGTGAGAGAACACAGTGTAGGCAGGAGGATACACACAGCCCCCTACTGCCCCCTACTGGCCCAGCGCCACGACCACAGGCGCTCCGCGCGGGCAGCAGCTGTAACGTGTGGACTCCTGTGGGGCCAAGAGCTCAGGCGGGACAGAGCAGAGCAGAGAGAGCAATAATGGCACAAGACTAAGACGTTAATGTGAGGTGAATTTGTTATTGTCGTGTCTCTGCAGGTCATAGACATTTAGGGCCAAGAGGAACAGCTTAAAGGGCACAATCGCCTTTTAAGATTATGTTAAAGTTCTCAGCATTTACCCACAAAACGTTATTTTTGGAGTGATTCATGCATGTTTGAGTAATCTTGATTCTCCTGCAATCGAGACGCTTCAAAAACTCCTCAAATGCACCCTGCTTATAAAGTTTTATTTTGAAATAAGGTCACGTTTGCATTTATTTCCAACAGCAAAGAAAACAGATACAGTTACCATCACTACAAGCTCAGTGTTAGCGTCAGTACTTCCTGTTCCAGTTCTATCTCTGTGGGGGTTTCTCTAAGTTTGTCTAAAATGAATAAACTCTAATAGATCAGGCAGTGAACGCTGAGGTATGGATGTGTCTGAAGACAAGAGTTAACAAAACAGGAGAATACTTCATTATGTTTGTGTCTCAATGCTAACGCTAATTCTACTGTTGAGGCTTACTTTTTTTTCATTAATTTTTTTACAAATTAAAATCGCAGCTCTGTTTATCACTGGGATAGTCTCCAGTCAGCCGCCACCCCTAACGGGAACAAGCAGAGAAAATGAAATGAAACAAATTAAATAACACTGAACTGAAATAATCTTCACATAAAAAATTATCAGAAAGTCTTTACTTTAAAGGGAACATATTATGATAGTTACTTTTTTGAGCTAACTATGTTCTGTCATCAAAAACACACCTGGAGTTGCATTTAGCTTCATTCACGCTAGTTTGAGGAATGCTGGTTAGGAATTCCTCTCCGTCCGACCGTCAAAATCACTCCCTGCTGAACTCCCTCGATCAATGACGTTTTTCCGATACTCGATGTCTCTTCTCTGAGAATCCTCTGCTGCTTTAATTCCTTAAATCATCGCCAGACTCGTTCTGATCTAAATATGATCAATACAACAATAACACATTTTAATTAACATGTGTAAGCACTAAGCAGCCAGTAGATGGCGACTAAACTCAGTCAGTGCGGCCGATAAACAGCAGTGATACAGATGTTCATTTTATTTTTTCTAAACTTTTTTTACTAAATCATGAGATGCCAAACTTAAAGTACTCAAGAGCGTGTTTAAAGGCCAATGACAATATAAAAAAAAAGCATCATAGTTTTCCTTTAAAATACAATTAGTTGTTTAGGTTATATTTGAACTTTTAATTACAGTTAGCATAGTCATTTCCCAATTTGAGTCATTTGCCGAATTTGCATAACGTTTATTTCTGATGACGACACGTACAATCTCGGACCTGCCACAGTCACAAAAAACATTGACCTTGATGTTTCTTGCCACTGATCTGTTTGCTCGGGTTTATTAGCAGTTAAATGGTGTTTCACAAACTTTGAGCTCATATTTAACCTAAATATACTTGTTTGGAGATAAAAGTCGATTATAGCATGTTAAATGTAGTTTGTCCATGTACATGTTGCCGTAGTGAGCTAGCACAGAAGATTCTGGGCAAGAGCAGATTGAATTTTGCTGCAAATTCATCACTAATTCACAATGAAAAACCACAAGCTCATTCCACTTGAATGTTATATTATTTTTCAGCATGTGATGTTTTCATGTAGAAACAAGGAATAAATACACTTATCTTGGTCATATAAATCTGAAAAATGGACAGGTTTAAATTTCTTGGTTCATTTTGAACACACAACTTTGTAATTTTAATTTTGGATTTCTTAGTTTTTAAGCAAACTAGATTGTACTGAAAATTGGCCTAAAAATTTCAAATTTCTGCTCATTTCTTTTGAATTAAAAACGTATTTTTAATTAAAAATGAATTTTACAAATATTTTTAATTAAATCAGGTCTAGAATTAAATATCAAAAAATCCTTTTGTACATTTTGCCAAAATCATGTTGCATCCAAGATTGTAAAGTTTGATGTTTGTGGGATCTACTTTAAGGTTGATGCTTAAATCCCGAGGGGAGAAAATGGCCTTTGAAGTTACAACAGTTTTGCCTGTAGTGTCCCGCCTTAATCATGAAAAAGTCTAATTTTTCTAATTTTTTCTAATTTTTTTTTGCTGATTTCTCTCTCTTTCTCCTCCTCAAAGTGAGACAAACGAGCGCTGTACAGGTGAGAGAGAAAACCCACCGAGAACAGGATTGAGAGCAGGAGGGGGCGGCGTCCAAACACTGCAATCACATCCACGGGTCAAAGGTCACTCATCAGCAGCGGAAACAACCACCTCAAGGTCAGCTCTTCAGCTCCGGATCGAGCGTCCTCCTGGACCCTCCTGTGCCGCTGCTGCATCTGCTGCTTTACACTGCCCTCTGCTGGTCATAAAGGACACTACAGATGGATTCATGTTTAATTCTACCAATGTGACACTTTACGCACGTTTTCTAGGTTTGTATGTCACCTTCTTTTCTCCAGGAGGTGTTATTGTTCTGTCTGAAAAGTTCCACAATGTGGCATTGCTGAAAAACACCTTGATTAGTAAGTATTCTAGTGTATAAAATATTTTTTGTCAATGTCATATTTATGTTGACTAAAACTAAATTTAAAAAAGAAAAAAAATATAATAATAATAATATAAGGACTATAACTATGACATACATTTGAATCAAGTAAAAGTAGATTTTTCCGTTGTTATATTTTTGTTGAATAATGAAAAATAAATGAAACAAAGGGATGAGTGCTCTAAACCAGACTATTACAAAACAATGTCCAAGAAACACACCTTTATGTATCCCATGAAACAATTTATGGAATGACAATTTATCACAGTTAAAATAAAATATATTCTGTTTGATTAACATGAGGGATTCAGTCAACTAAATTACAATTTCTGCAAACTAAACCCTGGACTTTCTATTTTAACTATTCATTAAAATGACTAAAACAAACAAAAACTAATTTAAAGGACACATATTCTGGTGCAGTGACTGTTTTGAGCTTTTAACCCTGTTCTAACAATGTTCCGTCATCAAAAACGTACCTGAAGTAGCATTCAGTTGATTCACGCTGTTTTGAGGAATGTGATCCTCACTCTCCGAGCGTCACACAAACTTCCTACTGAACTTCCTCGATGAGGGACTTTTAAAGTGATGTTTTTTGTGTCAAAACATGCGAATATGAAAAATGTAGACTGTAACACACATTTCTTGCTAACATTAACATTGAGGCAGCATTACTGAGTGACCTCGCCTGTCCACAGATCTCACCTGTAACCTGGTGGTGCACCTGCTCGACTCCATGGAGAAAGATAAGGTTAATGCAATACTGACCGCTGACCTTATTTACATTATTCCGCTGCACCCGCTTTTACCTCTGACCTTTTCCAACACAAACACTAAAACCAGTAAAATTTAGATCTAATGTGAGACAATCATTGAAAAATTTACAGTCGGCTTCATTTTGCTTCAGTCGCCTCCATTCAGGAATTTTGATGACATCACATTTTAAAGGGTCTATAAGAAAATATGATATCAAGTGTAAAGATTTGTATAAAATGTTCAATGCACAAAAGAGTCAACACTACATCATTTCTCTGGGTGTTTTGAAAATGACATCGTAGTCTGTGCAGCAGCTCTGTGCAAAACAATACAAGTGCAATGTATTAGAGAAAGAGATTAGCACTTAAAGAGTAGCTCCAGTCAATATTTGAGACAAAATATTTAAAAACATACATTATCGGAGTAAAAAAAAAAAGGATATACAGCTATTCGCCAGTTCTATGAAGAAAGATGAGCGCTCTTTCCTCCACCGTTTCTTCTGCTCTCAATTTTGAAATGAAGAAGTACGACCTTAATCTTCTGGATGATTCTCGTTTCGTTTTCCAATTACCCGAGACTCCGCCCATTTTGCCTCAGGAGCCCACTTTGCTCTCTCTGACGAAACTTCTGCGACAACCACCAATCCCCGAACTCCACTTTTAGCACAGCGCCTCACCCAAAGACGCAGCCGAGCTCCCGCAGCAATCCCATCATGCACCACCAGCTCCACACTGTCAGGGGAAGTGAGGTGGCAGGGGACTGTCAAACTCTATTGCAGATTGTGGATTCTTTTTGCACACCAGGATGGAACTTGTAACAATTCAGAATCTTAATTATGGTTTGTATTGTTGGTTGTTTATTAAGGCGATACACTACAGGCAAAACTTTTTTTTTTCACTTTTTTGTCAGTTTTCTCTTTCAACTTATCAGCTTTCATGTGGAAACAACAAACATGTCCAATCTGCTCTTAAAAATGTTTTATTCTTCCATTTAATCCACTTGCATTGATTGATTTCAATGGGACGTTGTAACTTCAAAGGCCGTTTTCTTAAAATGCATCTTTCTCTCTCGGGACATAAAGATCAGCCTTAAAGTAGATCCCACACCAAACTGTACAATCTGGGACTGAGCAAGATTTTGACAGAACGTACAGAATAATTTATTGATATCTAATTCTGAAACAGATTTATTGGAGTTTTAAGTAAAAAAAAAATGGGGCGAAATTTGATATTTAGGACAATTTTCAGTCCAATCTAGTTTACTTAAAAAATTAATGAGAAATCCAAAATCCCTTCTGTACATTTTTTGGTAACTACTATGTGTACAAAATGATCCAAGAAATTTAAACCTGGTTCTGTCCATTTTTCAGTTTTATACGTCTTAAAAATGTGTATTTTTGGCAGATTTTACACATAAAATGCCTTATTTCTACATGAAAACATGACATGATGAAAAACTTGTAATGCATTTTTTCTTACATTTATGTGAGTAAACCACAGGAGAAGTTTACAATTGATATGTTTAAATTTAAGATTTTTTCCTGTTCACCTGCAGTGTCACATCTTAATAAGGCGAGAGAGAGGTTTTGAAGGAGAAAGAGAAAGGATCCCAAAAGCTTTTCCAAAAACACGGTTTGCATAATTGACTGCTCAGAAATGTTGATTGTAGAGTTAAGCCAGAGAGTTGGTTCAGATATGTGAAAGTGCATTCAGCAAACAATGTATAGCTAGCGTAGCTTAAAATGACTTGAATTGATCATTTTGTCTTGATTTAAGTTGGTTTGACTCGATGAGATTCAACTGCTGATATGAATAACACAATTTAAGGCTTTGGTACTTTAGCAAATGGAAGCCCGTTTCCATCGGTAAATAAAAAATAAAAGCCTCAGAGGAAGTTTAATAGTTATAATCATAAGTTTAAAAGTCATAATAATGCGTTTAAAGGACACACATTCTGCTACAGTGACTTTTTTGAGCTTTTAACCATGTTCTAACAAAAACTTACCTGAAATAGCATTCAGTTGCATTCACGCTGTTTTGAGGAATGTTTATTAGAAAATCCTCTCTCTCCGAGCGTCGGACACACTTCCTGCTGAACTTCTGTGATTTTCTGACATATTTCAGATCACCTTCGTCACTTATCAGAGAATCGTCCGCTGTTTTTTGTCCTTAAATCATCGCTAAACTCGTTCTGTGCATCTCTGCCTCTAAACACGATAACTGCTGCAGCAAATCCACACGTCTTTTCTTCACTACATTGTCTATTGCGCTGGTGCCATCTGCTGGCTGGATGCACTCAGTAAGTGTCATTTCATAGTGACTAATAGTGATAACACAAGTCATAGAATGAATGAATGAAGAATTTTTTAAACATGAGATGGCAAATTTAAGGCACTCAAGAGCATGTTTAAAGGCTAAAAGCAATATGAAAAATGCAGAATATTTTTCCTTTAAAAGTTAAATGTTGAGTTTCAAAACTATCATTTGCAGTATAAAAGTCTAAATCAAACTCGTAACTGACAAACTCATAATGACTTTAAAACTTGAAAATATTACGTTTAAACTTGAAATTTTGATGTATTTATTTATTAATCTTTATTTGAGAACCCACTGAGATTGAGACCTCTTTTTCCAGTGTCATATAATCTGCACAGTCTAAACATGTGCAGGTAAGGCTCGCTAATGTGATCAGTTTTTAAAATGGATTGTAATTTACAGCTCCATTTAATGACAAAAACAAACTCTCAAAAGCAAAACTTCCCGTTGCCACACTCCAAAAAGTGAATGTCTAGTCTTGATTTCAGGATGTTAATCTTAATTTCAGACATTTTGACTGGTTGAGATGAGTTAAAACTATTTATTTGATGGAACTAGATTATTTGACTTGTTTCAAACAGTTCCTGGCTTGTTTGAATGAATTACTTCTTACTTCAAGGCAAATGATCTGCTAATGGGTTAAGATCATTTGACTTACTCCAACTTAATTTTCTTATTTTTAGATAAATTATCGTAAAATCCGTCAGAAATACCTCAAACCCAGTGAAATATTCTGCATCATATCAGCAACTGAATCTCATAGACTCAAAACAACTTAAATCAAGACAAAAATGATCAATTCAAGTCATTTTAAACTACGCTAGATATACATATTTTGCTGAGCATTCATTATCGTTACTTGACAATATGGCGTCCCCAACTCATTTAGTCTCATGGGCGCTGGATCTCTCTCGGGAGGATCGAACCATCAAACTGCGAGCTATAACTGAGCCGTTACCCTTAATTCTTGCTTTAATCCCATATTCAATTATAGAACGCTAGACACCATTTATCATACTGTAACACTGGCCTCATGGGAAAGTGGTAGAACTGATAAATGGGAGAAAAACGACATTGAGTTATTGGTTTGTTTCTGTAAAAGACGTCAAATTTTCATGATTAAGGTCACACATGAATCATTTATCAAAGCACAAAAGGGCCGCGGTGATTAAACGTGCAAATTAAATACTGTAATTGCACAAAATGATGAATGTTACCAAGGAGACGGTGGCCTGACGCTTCAGAATTGAGGAAAAACTACATAAAACATTCAAGAGCACTTTCCATTGAGCCGGGGTAAAAAGTGTGAATAATGTTTTGAAATAGCAAAGTCATTTAGAATGTTTTACTCAACGGTCCATTCATTTATCCAAAGCAAACTTAAACAAGTCGGCCAATCCTTTCTAAATGTTGGAAAAGCAGTCTAGATGTTTTTCTTTACAATTGCGAGATTGGTCCAGTGCCTTGGAAGAGATGTGTGATCTAAATGTACCTTCTTTTCTTTATTTTCTATTCAATTTTCACTTTTTAGTCAAAACTGGTGTGTTGCGCATTTGTCAAACTGTAGTAAAATGATAAATGCAAGTGTTTTTTGCCAGCAGTTATTCATAAGCACTTTGTTTGTGTGTCAGTGTTGGGACCATAGTGTGTTTTTTATGTTTTGTAGTGTAAGTAAGGGATGTGGGTTAAAAGGCGAGTGCTGAACATGCTATCTTATAATGGGAACGTTATTGTATTCTAATATGTGAGGTTATCATTTATATTGTATTTCATTTTCTTGTGCCCATTAGGTTGTCAAAAGGATCAAAAATCAGACACTAATCGTTACTAAAACGAGTATTGACATTAGATATTCATTTGAGCAGGTATTGATAATTTAAAAAGAATGACCAACAGGACAACATGCTACCTTTCCTGAATGTTAGGATGATGATGAGACCACAGGGTTTAATAAAGAAAGAAATATTGTTTTGAATCTAAAATGTCTTGACCTTGACTTGAAAAAGATATTTTTTTTACATCATTATTGCGGCATTGAAACTGGTATCAAGAATCTTGTATATTTCTAAGTATTGGAATAGTTTGAAACGTAGTATGACACACTACTGCATGTCATCATGTTCAAAAAAACTAAACTCAAGTTCACACTCTCCTCAGACAACTTTAGAATGGATTTCTGTGATAATAATAAAAAGATGACAGAAGATTACATAAATGAAATTTATTGCAAAACTCGTGTCTTACTGAAAATACAGTTGTGCTTTAACATGAGGAAAGTCATTATTGCTGTCAAGAGTGAAAAAATAAACAATTTAATTTACACCAAGTTGAAACTCAGAGAGCTGTAATGCAGGACTTGGGTTAGTAAAACGGGAATAAAAAGTTGTGTAGATGCTACACATTTAGAATCAAAAATGCTGTTGATCAGCATTTTCACATACAATTACTTACAACAGCTCAAAACAAAAAAGTAAAAAGATTAAAATTACACACATTGTCTTGCACCACAAAGAACTAAAGGATATTAAAACTTGATTTATTCATTTGTTAAAGACAACTATTTACATGTTTTAAGAAGGAGCAAAATACCAGTCTGTAAAAATAGACATCTGGTATAAAAAGATAAAACAAATGGTAAAATGTTATTGCTGTTATACTGTATTTACATTTAGTGGTTAAGATTTGGTGTAACAACAGTAGTTGGTGAGAGTACAGCCAACTGAATAACATTTGACCTTATTAAACCTTTGAAAAAAATCTAATGGTTTGTTATTTTAATTCAATCTCAAATTGTCAAAAGCAGCAAAAAAAATTCCACATAATCCAACGTCTGTTTTGCATTTTCTATCAAACATTTGATAGATGCAACATCAGACCATACTGTACAACATACTGAGTGTACTTTGTGTTTAAAATGGTAGCATTCTTTGCTACATAACTATAATAATAATTTGAATATTGACTTTTCAATTCACATATTTGGACTATGATGTTTTTCGTTCATTAACTTTGGTTGATTAGTAACAAAAACAAAAAAAACAGAAACAACTATTTGTGATAAAAGTGGGGATCATGGCATTCCTGCCATTCAATCAGAGTCAGAGGACCTTTGGGTCACAACATGAAAATAAATAGATGGAAACATGAGCATGTTTTACATAACACTTGATTATGTTAATTATATTCAAGCCTGTACTTAGCCCTAAGTAGCAGCGCTCAGCGACTCTGGCGCTCAGACACCACGTCCTGCAGGCGCTTCAGCAGGACATCAGGACTGCTGCCGTTCTCAGGACACGCCCTCTTACTGGGAGAGTCGCACGCTGATGACATGGTGACGTCGCCGTCGATGTTGAAGGCCCTCTTTCGGCTCACGCAGCCCTGACGGATCATACGGTTTATGTCGGACAACTCCTGCGGGACAGAAAAGACATTTTATTACTACTGCGACTTAAACTACTGGCAGCTGTAAATAAGGCACAATAAGGCAGGTGGTAAATGGGGGCATGTGAGTGTCACCTTGGAGGGGCTGCTGTTGATGCGGTAGGTGTAGGCGTTGGGCGACAGGCAGCTGGGCGAGTTCTTATGAGGAGACACGTACAGAGAATGTCTTTGAGAAATCCTCCGAGGAGACAGAGGCTGAGCGCGCACCGAGGGGAACGGGGACTGGGGCGGGGCATCCGACTGGAACAGGAGAACATACAGACATGTATGACAGAGTTTCAAGGCTGGAACTTCATTTTTCATGTGTTTTGTTGACGGTGCATCAAGTGAGTAGGTTTACTCATTAAATATATTGGCCCATTTACCAAAACTATGTCAAAATATACGGTCCTAAGCCAGGGTACATATCACAATTCAAAGTTTTAGAATCTGATCGGTGCAATCACAGACAGATTCTGCCCTGGTTTGGTCTTAGCTTTGACCTGCATTGATAACATAGTTGCGTTTGTAGTTACCTTGTTGTCGTGACTGGCGTATTTGAGGGCAAAGCTCTTCATCTTGAGCACAAACACAGAGTTGTAGAACTGGATGAGGTCACCACGTTCCTCCTCTCCTGATTGGTCAGCCTCCGAGCCCTGACTGCTCTTCTCTGCAGCTGGATGACGACACATAGGACAGTTTTATTCACTATTTGTAATACATTTATTTCATTTGCCTTTAAAAAAAAATGTATAGTCCAATTGTTAATTGTAATGACGTGCAGTCAAGAGTGATGTGTAACTTTAAAAGCTTTTATTGTCTTTTAAAAGGAATGTTTTTCATGTACTGGGGGAAGTGTTTTTAATTAAAAAGGTGCTGTGCCTGTTTTTTTACCGTTTTAAAAACATGGCAAAACAGAAGTTTATTTTAAACCAGAGATCCAGAGTCATTTCTCACTTATCTAATTCCTTCAGTGCATCCTAATTGTTCACCACAATGAGTTTAGACGTGCTTTTCACAGCTTTCAGAGTGAGTTTCACCATCACAGTAAACCTAACAACAATTAGCATGCTAACAGCACACTTCCTGCTAAGCGAAGAATAAAACAACGTATAATTAGATGCAGATAGCTCACAATAACACAAAGAACTGTTTTACAATATATCTGTTCTGTTTTATTTTATTACATGAAAAAAAAAAAAAAATAAATAAAAAATTATATTAAAAAATAAATGAAAATAAATAAAATTATAAAAATATATAAAAAGATAAGAAAAAATAATAAATAAAACAAAATACAGGTACAAGCCCATTACTTGTAATATATATTTTATGTGGAAAAAAAACCAACATATTATAATCTAAGCATTATTCATTATCCTTGGCTGTACAATTAGTAAACACATTTTAACAGACATGAGTAATCCCTATTCTTACTTTTATATCCTGTTCTTGCCTTGCTTAAGTGTGATTTTAATAAAAAAAAAAAACGCATATCCTCATGTTTATTTATGACTTTGTGTGAGGCACTTTGTACCCACGTTGTGAAAAGCATTATACAAATAATGTCATTGTTATTTAAATGATTATTATGTACTAGATGTATGTTGGGTTCGTCTTACATTCTCCTCCGGAGGTTGGGTCCACCTCCATGTTCTCATCTGGCACCTGCTCTCTGGGGTTTCGCCGGATCAGCACGCTCCTATACACCTACGCAGATATTATACAACGATTAACATTCAGACACATGAATATTAAAGTCCTTTATGTTTGAGTATTTTTTGCTTACATGGCTGTTGGCCTGAGGTTGGCTTCTGTAACACTTCATAATGTCTTGGAAGGTGTTTGCTTCTTTGGTCACCTGCAAAAATGTAAAAAAAAAAAAAAAGGGAAATGAGTGGGTATGGATATAATATAAAAAGCAAAAACAGCTTCATAGAGTACCAGGTGACTCTGAATACATGTTTCCATTCAATTATTAAAAGCTTTCTGTGAACAATGTTTTAAAATAATACAAAATATCTAAAACAGGGCAACCAATTCAAAAGGAAAAAATAAACAAACATAAATAACTATGATCAGAGCCATGTTTTACTACAGCTGTTTACAACAATTGCACTTTTTAACTGCAAACATAAGGGTCAAATTGTCAGGGCTTATTTCTGCAATTATTTTCCATTTGTAAAGTTTGTATTATAATGTAAAGAAAAAAAAATCAAATTTATTTCAGTTTTTAAAAGTGTGTAACTTTGTTGTTTATTGATCTTTTGACTTAGAATAAAGAATAAAGAATAAAGTGGATATCTTAACATATAAATATACATACTTTAGCCTTCATTTCAAAAGGCATTAAATGTGCATTGTGATTGTCTTGGATAAGCAAAATATGAATTTCAGTACCAGGAATATTCATAGTTTTACCGATTACCCGTCACCACTGCTTAACCAAGTGAAGACATTTTGTCCTGTTGACTGACATGTTTCATTTGCCTTGATTTAGATCTATACTTGTAGTACACAAAAGTATGCTGAAACTCCAATATAGTGGACTGCACAAACCTGAGACACTGCAGTATCTTTTTATAGTTTTTTTTATTGTTTATTGAACTTGGATTTCACGTTAATGAAGAAAACAGACTGCATTATTCAGCTTTTTGCCTCAGGTGGGAAACTATCCATCTTATACCTTTTCAGGCTAAGCTAAGTTGCTAACGTACATGACTATCTTGTGGCTCTATTTAGTGTTGAGTGTTTTATTCATAATCAGAGCTGAACAGTGCACTAAAACAGTTAATAGCTTTTATTCACTTGTGTTTTGTACAGTTCAAAGACCCGTCATTGTCGCTGCTATGTGCTTTCTCTTGTACTGCACTGTGGGCTACTTATGACTCATGCAGTAATAAAAATAAACTAAAAAGCACAACATTGACATATGCTGTAACATCCCTAACAGTAACAATAAAATTACATTTTCCACTAATGCAATGGCACATGAGCCAGGGCTGTGGACCTTTAGTCGTTCAGTCGATGAATCGGTTGATAGTCGACCAAAATTTGTATAAGTCGACTAATCCTTTTATCTAGATTATAAGGATTGATATGGGACAACAGCAGAAAGAAGAAGATAAGGAGTGAGTTAACTGTATTTTAGGGCTGCATTTAACGATCATTTTGGTAATCGATTAGTCTAGCGATTATTCCTTATTAATGAATTAGCTGTTTAGTACGCACAAGGCCCTTGAATATGAGAATTGTACTAAATTTTACCCAAACGAAGCTGAAGTGAAAGTGTTTGATGACATCCTGGTGGAGAGTATTTATACATGAACAAAGATTTTAATCAAAAACACACAATTTACATGTTTCCTGTGTGTTTTTGTGTCATTTCTGCTCCGTCAGAGTAATAAAACCCCTTCTTTCAGCACATATAATGTTTTGGAGTCAGTGTATAAACCAGTTAACAATTACTCGATTATCTGATTAGTTGACAACCATTTCTATAATCGATTAGTAGCGATTAATCGATTAACTCGTTGCAGCCCTACTGAATTTACATATTTACACATACAAAAGGGCACATTAAACTCATGATTCACGAGTTTACATACATACATAGTTTCTTAATACATAATAGTTTTGAGAGCTTTTGTCATGCCCACCTTTTAATCGACTAATTGATCGGAAGAACATGTTTTATTCGAGCAAGTATTTCTTAAATCGACTACAGCCCTGATATGAACAATGGCAGAAAGGCTATAACTCCACATTTACAGCTGTGTGTTTGGGTTTCTAAATGTGCTGTGGTGAACTAAACAAAACCCTGGTTGCTGCTCTCATGTTTAAGAGTAGTTTCTGTTGTAAAAGAGCATGTTTGCAACGGTGTACCTTGGAGATGATGTAAATGCTGCAGAGGAGGAGCTGGTCCAGGTGCCGGTCCTTCATCAGCTCGGTGCAGTGGACCACGGCGTGTTCGAAACAGGTCCACACCTTCCCCCTCAGCTCGGAGCCCACGTCCAGCTTCAGGCACAGGTCACGCAGGCGCACGCTGGCCAAGTGGTACACCTGCACATGGGAGAGACCGTCCACACATGAAGTACAGTGATCCCTCGCTATATCGCGTTTCATCTTTCACGACTTCGCTGCTTCACGGATTTTTTTTACAGTGCGGATATTTTTACAGTGCGTCCACTGAACTTCAGCGCAGGCACAAGAACAGGACCCTTTGACGAGTCGTTCATTGCAGTTCTCAAATATAATCGAAGGTGGCATATCCGTTTATAAAAATCTTCTTGCTCAGAAAAAGAAAGAGCGCCAACAACTACCCATAACAATGTTCTTCTTTCGGAGAAAGACTCCTGCGCCTTCAGTAGAAACAGACGCTACAGCGGAGCCAACCTTGTATTACTATGTTAAAATTATTGTTTTAAACAAATTTTGGGCTTTAAAACAGGTTTTGATTATTGGTTTCATTCCATAGTTCAGTATTGCATTGTAAAATAATACAAAATAAAGCTGACTACGGATTTCACTTTTCGCGTGTTATTTTTGGAACGCAACTCCCGCGATAAACAAGGGATCACTGTACTCCAAATTATAGAATGTCACTGGTTTTAAAACTGAGAAAGAACTCTGAGTGAATTTTTCAGTACAGCTTGATTTGGTCTTCGTTGCCGTGAAAGGAATATCCAATCTGACTGTTGACGCTTATTTTTAGTGAGGATTTGGCTCAACACTTTTTACATTTACACCGTTGCAACTGAACAATGCCACTCTATTTTAAAGTTTTTGTGAAGTAATGAATACACCTTAGTTGAGCTGACAGAGTGCCAGTTTTTGTTTCATATTGACAGACAGTAACTGGCAAATCACCAAAAATACTAAAATATTTTATCCCTCCTATCTTTCATCTTAAAGCAGTGGTTCTCATAGTCTCAACTGGTTGCATTTGTGGACCCCAAACACCTTTTATTTACCTTACCTTTTATTTTCAAAACATGAAATGGTTGGCCAAGGAAAAGTAATCTATATTTACCACCACATTTGGAGGGTGTCAAATATTGTTTAACTAACCTATTATTGAAAAACAAATTTAGTAATCGGTCCATACATGCCATGAGCTGAAAGAGGATGTTTTATAGCTCAAACTCAGCCATGAAAGTAATACAGAAAATGTGTAAATTTAGTGCATTTAATGAAAATACCCTTTTGTCCAAAAATGTCCTCCACCAGGATCCTCAAATGGCTTCACTTGAGCTTCATCAGGGTCAACTTTAGTTTTAAAATGTCATCAAGTAACTTTCTAAACAACTAATCAAATGAATAATCGCTAATCAATTTGGAAAATTATTGTTAGTTCAATTTGTGTTTTCATTGTTCATTCCTACAGCTGACGAATGAGGTGTAGATTATGTATATATATTAAGTTATAAAATGTAAAATAGAAATGCCAAGGTGACCAAAAACATGTTTAACAGACACTTAAATCCACCAGAACATATATTATGTCCAATTAAGTTTTTTTCCTCACATGTAGTGTAGATGAAACAGTGGCAAATCAAAAAATTAAAAATGATGTACTTCCTTACCTTCCTAAAGAACAGAGCCAGTGAACCTGTGCGCCGCGGGCGTCCGGCCTGGGGGTCAGAGGTCGCAGGGGCCATGTTGACTCGACTTGGGGACGTGGTGAGCAGGAAGTGGGCGGTGACTGTGCTTGAGGGGTTCACTTGCTGCACTGGGATCAGCGTGATGGTCCGGTCTGTGTTCACCCCTGGACATAGAAAAAACATCAAGAATGAATTCTAACTATTACAGATTTAAATGGGTTAGTACTCGATGGTCGACTACAGAGGATGAGTGATGGTGTAGCTCTGGTTGTAATGGTAATGTGTAAACTTCTGTTGCAGTTAACAGGCCTAAATGTTGTATTTTATTTTTATTATTTAGCATTTTAATTTTATTGTGTGAATTGAGATAAGGCTAGTAGGTGAGGAATGTGTCTTTTTAAGTTACTACTAACACATTAATTATCACCAAAAACCTTTTTCCTTCACTTTAAATCTAAACTCTTCCTAAACTTAGCCTAACCCTAATCTTAACCATTTCCCTTACCCAAACCTAAATTATAGCCAATGTCCCAGCTGTGCTTAAAACCCTGTTCCTAAACTTGACCAAAATCTTAAACTTCAACATGAACAAACTCTTTTGCTAACTTTTTTTGCTAACTCTACTACAAAACTGGATTAGTGGGGTTAGCGAGGTAACGTCAAGGTTAACCTCCGGTTCAGCAGTACAATGAAAGTTCACTTTCTATCAGTGCAGATCTCCATGGCAACATGCCTTGAACTTCTTTCGGTTACGTTGCCCAATAAAATAAACGACAACTAAATATGTGTGCAGAGAGAGGGCAGTGGAAAAATGACGAAATTCACAAACACACACGCAAATTATTTTATATCAGTGCGCACAGATTTTGGAAGAGGAATGATATATAAATATGCTACATTTAGTTCATGCAGGTGATTCCTAGAAAGAATATTCCGATTATCTTTAATAATACTGTATTATATTACAATAATATGCTATTAAAAGATATATAGAATTTAAAACTAAAATATAACTGCACACATGTAGCTGTGCATCATTCAGTCCATAGGGCTGTTCATGGCATTCATGACTTTAGCACACTTGTGCTTTAGTTTGTTTTATCCATGAATAATATTCAATGAACTTTCTCTGTGTTGCAACTCTCATGCAGCCTCTATGTTAGACTTATATTTTATTTATCTCTTATTTCCTCATGTACGATTGAGATTCTGATTGACAGTTCTTCGTCTTTGAAGTCCGCTGCACTTTCCTTCTCCATTGTATTCATTGGTCGGCTGGAGTAACTCCGCCCCCTGTTTTGTGAACACGCACGGCATTATTGAGAAAATCTGGGTTTCTGAGAGACTTCGTAGAGCGTCTTTTCCAGAGACACTCATGTCTGGGTCAGTCAATCCAGGTAAGAGAGATTATCCATGATAAATTAAGCCATCTTGTTTTTTGTGTTGTCTATTTGTTCAAATTAAGCAGATTAAAATTCCCTGCGACTTAGGGTTGGGTTAGAGTTTGGTGTACAAAATATTCATTTTTCAGTCTCCGATCCTACCTTGCAGTACCACAGTTCCCGGTGCGGCCTGGGGGGCGATCTTGAGCGTGCTGGTGGACCCAAACGTCAGTCTCTTCGCGGGCGACGGCATCACGCTCCCGTTGGTCGCTGGAGGGTCATCACCAAAAAGGCGTCGCTTGGCACTCCCTGCTGCGGGGGAGCTGTATCTGTCATGGACCGTCAGAGGGGAGGCGGGGATAGCTGGGGAACAAGGCACAGACACACAAGGTCAGACAAAACACACAACAGGCCGAAATACTGAAGGATAAGAACAATCAAAAGAGGGAGCTGCTAAAAACTGATTTTAAGAACAGATATTATGCTAAATGGAATTTTCTGAGCTCTTGACCATGTTGTATCATTCCCTCTTCAGAAACATACCTATTATATTAAGCTGGTTTCATTAATCCTGTTTACAAGGTCCTTCTCCACTGATCCTCAAAAAACACTCAAGTTTAAAATTTCCCTTTTTTTTTAAGTCAAAGGTCAAGCTCTGTGATCTTCTGCACTGTTTTTAAATCGTCAATAGACAACTGTGTGCCTGCATTAGCATGTCGGGCGCACACTAGGTTTGTTTATCTCCCCTAAATAATAATAAAAATGTCCAACTACTGAAAGCCGAAAGCAGGACTCTGATTGTCAGTGCTTGGGACGGCTGAAGGAGTTTCACTTCATTGTCTTAAGAACACAATTCTAAAGCTGAGCTCTCACATAAAAATTCATGTGTGTTGATGTATACGATGTGTGAAAGGGTTTGTGAGAGCAAAGAACGACACATTCCAGAAGCTACTTCCAGTTTTGCTGTGTGAAAATTAGGTTATAAGTTCTCCAACCTGAGATGCCAAAGCAAAGGTTCTAAAGAGCATCAATAAAGGCTAAGAATAATACAAATAATACATAATAATATTTGTTTTTTTAAATAATCAACGAAAAAAAGTAAAAAGTCATAGCTAGCCTCCTTACTTTTGATAGTGCTGCCGACAGTGGTTCTGAACTCTCTGATGCGAGGGTGGATGATGGGGGACAGGGCGACCATGGGCAGGTGAGTCTGAGGCTGGGCTGGGTTTGAGGCAGAGCTCCCTGAGGCAGAGCTGGAGCCGGTGTCCAGGCTGGAGGAGAAGTTCACCTGCAGAGAGAATAACATTTATATATAGGGGAGAACATGCAAACATAGAGCTGCATAATTGTGGCAAAAATTATTATCACAATTATTCGGCTCATAATTGAAATTAGGATCATTTTGAACAATTACGTCTATATTTTCAAAATTATTCTGTAGAAAAAGTATAGACCGCATATCATCATCACCTTATTTTATTTGGGCACTTGGTTTCATAACATGAAAAGAAACAAAGTTACAATTATATATATTTAATTAGTGATGGTTTAGAGAGCGCCTATGCTCCATGTTTTGAGGCAAAAGGGATGCACTCATAACTCTGAACAGAAGGCAAGTTATTGTATTTTTGGTTACAACACTTAATAGCATCTTAATATTTGGCATCTCATGTTTTAGAAAAAAAAGAAAAAATGTTTATAAAACAGACATAGTGCTTACACAAGCGAAACATGTTATTATGAAGAAATGCGAATTTGGCTAGCGGTTGTACGGCAGAAATCCTAAGAACATGTCTGGCGATGATTTAAGGGCTTATCTGAGAAACCAGAAGATTCTCAGATAAGTGACATCAAATATCAGAAAAAGGTCACTCATCAGGAAGAATTTTTGATGGTCAGAGGGGAGAGGATTTTCTAACCAGGGCAGGTCAAAATAACATGAATGAATCCCAACATCAATTATGTGTTCACAGGGTTTACACAGTATGTTACAGCAGACATGTATGTTACAGCAGAATTTGAATTTTGGATTAGGGGTGGGCAATATTGAGAAAGATGATTTTTGGAGTATCCCAGACATTCAGGTACAGATGTCAATACAACAGAGATGTAAAACATGTTTTCAAATGTATTAGTTGAGGTTTCATTATCAGACAAATGTAAATAGTCTGTAAAATGATTCCAAAAAGGGCAGAAATAACACCTAATACATTTAAATGTTTACCACATAACTTTTATTCATTTTTTATTTCCTTTTAGTTGTATTTTTCACAATAAACTACACACTCTATATTCAAATTTTGCATATCTTCAAAACGACATTCACGATAATGAAAATGTCACTATACTGCCCACCTCTATTTCTCAGCGTAAAAGGTACACTGGACACAACATTCAACTGCAGTATTCTTCTCGATATGAAGAACATGATCTGACTACAGACAGCATATTTGTATGTTTTGTTGTGACTGACCTCTTCCACGGTGGGCACTTTGTTGCTCGCGGCCTGCAGTGCGGTCCACAGGGCTGAGTCTGAGGTCCACGCTCGACTCTCCAGGACCTGCTCCTCGATGGAGTTCAGGTGCTTCACCATGTCCCGAGACAGGCCCTCCTCCGCTCGGATGAACACCTCGATCACCTGCACGAAGGAGAGAATTAGTAAAGCAGCAAAAAAAATGTAGAATTAAAAATGACTTTGTTTAAGTGGTCAATTGAACATGTCATCAGGGGCTACAATGAAATAAATACTGCACAGCTTTTCGTACAATTTCCTTTGTATAGATAGAAAATTAGCTTTTGATTTAATCTATTCTTCTAGGGCTGGGCCATATATTGTATATCATAATAGCAGTGTAATTGTGGTGGGTGATATTCATTTTGATAACTGCAGTATAATTTGTATGCACACTGCAGCTGGTCCTCATCAGAGACGGGGGAGGTCAGACGTAGAGTGCAGCTAAATACTACAACAAACACACAGAGTAGCTTAAACCCTGACTCTGAGGCTCTGCAGACGCTAAAAACACTTACAAACCCAGAGACTTGATTTGTGATTTAAAGCTGAACTTTGGCTGTTTTGAGCACTGAAGCCTGACTGTCTGACCCTCTCTAATGCAGCCAGTTTACATAGCTAGCATGTGAAATAACTGGATTTGTTTGTTACGCAATTTAGCCTTGTGTTCTGCCCTTAGCGACAGCTTGTGCATTATTCAAGATGCTGAGTCTCTGTTTATCATTAATGAAGCACAAAGATTGTGTTAATGCGTCTGCAGAAGAGGCAGTGCCATTTTTGACCACTTGATGACGCAATAGAGTGCACCAAGTGTGTCACCCCCGTGTCAACACAGTATGGGAAATGTGTAACACACACCTTGATGCATCATCATCTAATATGCTCAGGCCTATATAGTTAGTAAACTATACTACCATGGTTTTGTTTGCAAAAGAGTAATGGTTGCATTTTTATATACAAAAGTATATGAAAAAAGTATATAAAGTAGGTTTTACATACACCAGATTTAAAATGTAAATTTGTATCGACATTATCAATTACATCAACAAAGTCTTACCTGCTCTTTTACATCTTATAACACTCAAGTTCTAGTGTTTTCTAGTGTGACTGACCTTGAAGAAGTAGAAGGGCGGTAGTTTGAAGATGTTGATGATCCAGGGGAAAGTCCTCTGTGAGCTGTAGGAGAAGAGCACCACCTCTAGGCAGCAGGCCATGAGCGAGCAGTGGAACATGTCCTGCTCCAGCAACACCTGCAACGGAACATGCAGTTATACAGTTATAAAAGAAGTGTTTCTCTCAAATACATGACAAGAAAAACATAAACTGTGGCAAATCGACAGCTACAACAGAATATTAAGTATGAATCTTAATTTGAGAAGTTAAAAGGGGCTGTACACAGGTTTCCAGTCTAATAAAGTAAAAGCAGAAGTGTACTGATAACATGCTAGTTGTTTACTTTACAGTAGGGTGTGAATCTGTTAGTCAATGGCGATTCGATTTCGATTTTTGGGGTCCCGATTCGATTAAAAAACGATTCTCAATTAATTTCCACAGATTTTTTTTTTTAAATCTGTCTTTATATTTGTCTATTAGTCTTGTGTGTGGCATGTATTTTTTTAATGGTCCAATTACTGTCCCCCCCCCCCCCCGCAATTATTAAACGTATGTAGGCCTATTTGTCAAAGTTAACAATGATAAATATTTTCTTATGAATTTATTTGCTTATTAACAAAGAATGGAGTTCTGGCCCTTTAACTCCGACAAGTTGTAGCTGTAGTTAGCGTATTAGCTTTTCTCCGCCGCTAACAACAACACGGCGCAAACCATGTGATTGAAAGTAGAGCTTCTCTCCCGTTCATCTCTCCTCTGTCTAAAACTGGACTGACGTAAGTCTCCTGCTCTGTGTGCATTTGCTTCATGTGTGTTTTAGTATCAGTGTGTGTGTGTCTATGTGTCTGTCTCAGTGTGCTCAGCGCCAGCCCCCTTTAACCTCCTCCGGTGCGTGGAGCGGAGGAGACAGTAAATCCAGGGACACGAAAAGTTTTAAAGAAGTTGCGGCATTGTGTGTCATTAAATGTGTTTAATACAACACATGGAACTTTATCAGTTTACAGACGATGTGAAACGAATCATTGAAAGGGGAATTTTAACATGACAAACAGTGAATGCTGCGTAAACTCTGACGTAATTTAAAATAGATTTTTGAGAACTTAGAATCGATTCAGAATCTTTAAGACGTAGAATCGCGATCCTTTTAAGAATTGATTTTTTTCAACACCCCTACTTTACTGTTATGACAAACTGTGCTCTGGCCTCTGAAAGATGTCATGTGGTCACAAAATCATCGAGGAGAATATTTAGAATGTTCAGAATACATTAAGTAAGTGAGCAATAACGTTTTTCAGACAGTAAAAATAAGGTACAGCACCTTTAAGATTTATTTAGACTGTTTTGACTTGACTAAAGACTGCTTTATTGTTTATTTAAAAAGTTTTGGCAGGTTTAAACTTTTCAAAAATCCTAGAAAACTTATCAGAAGAATAAGACATTTTCTTGCTAAAGTCAAAACATTTTACTCTAAGGATGAATTTTGCTGAACTCTGAATGAACCAAAGCACAACTCTAAACTTACAAAATACATTCAGAGTAGTCCAATCTACAAAATTGTTTAATTCATTGAGCGATAACACTTTTACACAATCAAAATCTAATAATTATCGGCTTTCTGGACCTTGTAAGATTATTTATTGCTGCAAAATCTGATGTGAGTAATCAGAGGGACCATAATCAGAAATAAATCGGTGTCATTTTAAGTGTGTGATTATCATTTTTTGTGTGTTACTGCAGCTACTGTATTTTTACTTACTTTTTTGCCTAAATAACAAAATAGAGTGCACAGTGTCATGCTTACACTCATGTCTTTTCCCTGCAGGCGTTTGGTCTCTTGAACCATGACGTTTTCCAGGATCTTGTAGTAAAGGATTTCGGCCAATTTCATCCGATTTTCTGCAAAGTCTTAATACAATGATTTAAAGGATGAGTAGATTCAGAGAGGATCTGCTTTGGTAACATTACACACTGGATCTAAACGGTACCTATATGTGATCCTGGAGAGTCCTCAGAGTCGTTGGTATAATGCTCTTTGAACGTCTGTCCCAAACGTTTGACTCGAGCCAAGATGGAGTCAGTGGGATCTCGGGTGCAGGATCTTTAGACACAAGACAAGGTAAATTAATGGGAAATAATGAATATTTGAAAGTAACAATTAGAATTAAAAAGGTCTGAATTAGGTTCATAAATGAATCACAACAAATGAATTACTGAAATAATCATTAACTAATTCATGAATTGAATAATTATCATCTGGTCCACATGCAAACTCCAAAATACGCTTAGTGTTGAGAGAAGAGGTTTTATGATTCAGACATAATTACATCAAAACGACACGAGAAATGTGTATATTTTGTGGTTTTGGACAGGGATTCAAAAAATATTGCCTCAAGCGGTTTCTCTTTAGATTAACCTTATGTAAGATAAAACGCGTTAATTCTGTGGCTGTAGCCTTAAAGTCTATATGACAGGTTCTCATTTTTCTCTAATACTGACATAGTTTGGTGGGAGGGCACCTGTGTTAAATATTTATCACAATTGACATCTGTGAAGTAGAAGTTTATGAAGAAAATTTGAAAAATAAAAGTTTGAAATGACAGGAAGTAGTGCCGAGTTCTAAAATGGAATCCCTCCACCTACGTCAGCAAAAAGCATCATACAGTTGAAAATAAATAGACACTTAACACTCAACTGAAACATCTTTCTGACAGTTTAAACAGTCATTCAACAAAATAAAGGTGTTTTCTGGTATTATAATTTGTCAAATCATAACTATTGTGTAATTAATATGGATTTTGGCCCTTGTTTTAAAAATGGTTCCTAGGTAACAGTTGTGGAATTACTCATTCATATTTGCATTAAGTAACATTATAAACTTTGCGAAAATAGTCAAACTGGGGACAAACAGGAAAAATGCTTAGTTAAATCTTAAATATGTACGTTTTAGTGAAATATGACATCTAACCTGTAATATAGACTTTAAATAGTCCTCGGTTAGAATGTAGTTATAACAAGATTTGTCTATATCACAGAGTTTGATCTTGGACAGAGACACAAAAGTGATCATTTTAGCTCATTATTAGAAAACTTAGCGGTTTTACATCTTAAGTCAGTCTCTACATTTTGAGCATGTATTTATTAGGAGTAAATTTGATTAAACAAATGAGCTTTGTCCCAATTATGGTAACTATAGCAACTTAAGCGTTTGTGCCAAAGTATCAGGGCATGGGCAGTTTGAAAAACCGTGCCATACCAGACAGGGTTCCAGACAGTTAAACTTAAATTAATCATTATTTTAGGATTTAAATTATTCAGAATGCTTTCAAACTAGATAAAGCAACTCAAATTTGCATGTGTATAAAATTCTTCATGATAATTGTGTCTGGCAAGTTTCGGGTTGGTAAAATGTATTAATTACAACGTAACCTTCTACTTTATATTTGTGTTTTAGGAAAAAAAAAGTGATCAAAAAGCAGAACTGACTTGAATATCTGCAGGAGGTTGTCGCTGGGCGCTGTCCTCAAACGGGCCACCATACTCTGCAGGCGGCTGACGCTTTGAGTGGCAGACGACACAGGCGTGACCAGGAGGTCCTTCTCCTTCAGGTAAACTCGCCCTGTCAGAGGCGTAGAGGGCGCCAGCGAGCCAGACTGCGACACAGGACACATGTTCAAGAGGTTAGGTACACAGTAGGAATGTCAGATTTATGTGTTACAATTATTGTGCATAAACATAAAATTGTGATGTTTCTTCTAACAATTGTTGGCACTGTAACCAACAACAACCGCGAAAGCCTTAATTAGCTTTCAATTCCCTAATTCGCTACTCCTCACTAGTGTTTTGGAAATCAAACTTTCTGAATGAAAAAGTAATGGCACGTAAACAGTCTGAGCACTGTCTACGATTCTCACGATTATTTTTTAAGTTCTTACGATTATAAAGTGGCCTGAATAATCAAGTTTAATCATTTAGGCTTAAGCAGGATCAAACATGTGTATTGAACTGTAACACCTGTATCAAACAACTTGATATTATACCCATTATCATAGCATCCCTATTCTCTACTGAAATTCCGTCTAGAACTAAAGTGCCAAAACAACGAAAGTTCAGATCCTTAGCTGTCAGAAGTGAAAACATTCAGGGCGGACTGGTGGTGAACAGGTGTTTAGTATTTCCCTTTTCCACATTACTGATTGATTTGACTGTATTTCACACCTAAAATTGTATTTTGGAACAATACAAACCTGAATAGGATTGGCATTGACAAAAATGTATCCTTCAATATTGTTTTGATTCACCTGATAACAAGATTCTCAGAAATCTGCAGTGTAAATGTCTTTCCTACAGTTCTAGTACATCAAAATTGCAATGAAAACAGCTGTTCTTTCTACATTTTTTCATGAACGCTTTTCCCAGTGTTGTAACCATTTTGAAGTGTATACTGCTACAGAAAATACCACAATAAACAAAAATATTGAAACTATTTTATGCCACTGACACAATTTTAAAAGCTTAAAACCATATTTAGTAAACCCTGAATAATATCATAAAAAAAACAAATAAAATCAAACAAAACAAAAACGATTAAGTACTTAGTAGGACTGTCGTCGACTAAAGACCTGCCCTATCGACCGAATAGTTGACTAAACTTGAAAAGTTTGACGTATCTCCATGTAGCCGACCCAAATTGCACTCAAAAGACTATTATTATGCAGGAATTTATGCAAAAACAACAGAAAAGTACGAGGAAACAGCAATGGCCTCCAAAATCTTTAGCTAACTCACTCCATATCTTCTCTTCTTTGCCGTTTATTCCATATAAATACTTTAAATCTACATAAAATAATTAGTCGACTAATAAAAATGTTGGTTGACTAAGACACCATTGACCAATTGATCGACTAAACGACTAAAGGATTACAGCCCTAGTACTTAGTATAAGTAAAAGTGAAAAACAATTGTACCCAAGATAAAAACTGAGCCACAAAATACGTTGCATCTGTTATAATTTACTGAATGATATGCCAATCCACAGAGTCTACCTTCTCCACATGTTGTTGGAGTTGGCTGTGTGCCGCTGTGTGGATGGGTTCTCGAACTGCTTTTCGGGGCGTCCCAATTTCCTCGTCGGCGTCTGCGCCAAGAAACACCCGTTCGTCGAAGTCTCCTACGGTCAGAACGTACTCTTCATACTCCCGGTTTATGGCTTTACTGAAACACAAGGAGGACGATTGAAGCTTACATTTGTACATTAAGACTGCACTATTGTCATTAGATTATTAGTTAGAAGTTGAAGTAGATAATAGGCTTCTTACTTGTTATCAATAAAGTTGTGAGGGTCCAACATGTCAGTCAGATAGTCCTCATTTCCTCTGAGGATCTGAAACAAACAATCAAAAGTATATTTCAATCAAAGCTTTTATTGTAGCAGAAATACCAATAATGGTTCATTGTATAGTACGAGTGCCCCTTTGGGTCAAAAGGGTTATTAATACAGGCACTTCACACATAAACATTTCAGTGTGAAGGCAAATCACAACGGCCAACCTGAAGGACACTGTGGGGTAAATATGTAGCCAGAGTTAAAATAGACACCTCTCAGCCACCGTTACTACTAAAGCAATGGAAGTAAGTAAAGGAGAAAATGATTACTTAAGTCCTGAAGAGTACATTCCATTACCATATACCAGGGGGCACCAACATTTTTAGCGCCGAGAGCCACTTCAGGAGCACTGAGTTGGTCGAGGGCCACCGGTTTCAGTTGTTCAGTTGAACATTTATATATATATATATATATATATATATATATATATATATATAAAATGTCGCTATTAACTATTCGACATATGTGCAAGTGTAGTGCATTTGTGTGTATTTATCATCTTTGAATGTGAACAGCCAGTCTTAATTCATAGGTGATAAGAACAAAACAGGAATTTAGAAGAATATTAATGAATCAGATAACGTGATATAAAAACAAATGTAAATGTCAAAATATATTCTTGACATTCACAAAGGTAAAGGGCATTATTTGTCTTTTTACTTCTTTTAATTAAAATATTGCTGCTGCGTTCTAAACACACTGCACCCTTTGCCGCATGTCTCGCAGCAGATCTAGCGCCATCGACATGAATTAATGTCACTTCGGTTTGACACTTTAGCAGCTTGTAACTACGTGATTACTGGATGTATATTGAAAAAATAAAACTGCTGTCTCTACATGCCCAGTTCTCAAACAAATAGTTCTAACAGAGTTTTTGCCAAACAAATCTTTGAGATGAGAATGAGGTCCATGAGGCCTGAGAAAGGCTCAAAGGGTGCACCAGGTTGGTCTTTATTTATAATAGTTATTTATGAATTCATAGGTAGAGCTTCAAGATCTTCTGCACTGTTTTAATGTCCAGAAATCTCATTCTGAGCTATTCTGCCGTCAAATCACATTCATTACAACTGTGAGCTTACAATAGCATGTGAATTTTGACAAGTGAATGTATTTTATTCCATTATATATTAGCACCCCATCACTCGCACAATATTCCCCATGGTAGTGTCAGTGCATGTACAAACCCCTCTGTCGAAGAGCTTCTCGATGTAGGGTTTAAAGTAGTGTTGCTTGATGCCTTTGGCCTCCACCACCAGCCCGTCGTGAAGCTCACAGAGTCTGTCCAGAACACAGGGCGGAGGACCATCTACGACAGGCCCCTCCAGTCTGTACTGAGCCGGGAGACCTGAGAGAACAAGGGCAAAGATGGGACATGCTGCCTTTACCAACTTACATTTTACACAGTCTACTGATGTGCTGGGTTAGCAATAATAAGTATGAGGAATGTAATGCGTCTAAATTTAAAGCTGGGGAACCTAATATACCCAAAGCAAAACTGAACAGAGTTGTTTAAATGTTTCTAGCCAGTTCCGTGTCACAACACGCTGCTTTTACAACATACCCTTTAGGGGGAAAACACTAAATTTACTCATTTACAAAAAAAAGTTGTGTAAGGTTTAAAACATTTGGAGAGTACCTTTGAATGTGGGGTTAATGAGATCCTTCCTGTTTGAACAGAGCAGAGCGTTGCCAAAGACTAGGTCCAAACAGCAGAGCAGCAGGTGATAGGAGTTCACTAGGTCGTCACCAATCATACTGAAATTACCTGCAAGGACAGAACGACATTTGGTCAGCCTTTTCCAGGTAAAAAAAACTTCTGAGAGATAAATTAAAGAAACATGGAACTGTTAATGCTAAAAACAGATGTTTGTACCTTTGGTGTAGACAAACAATGTCCAACAAAACTTGAACACATCACTGATGTGACAGGGCAGCCGCCTGGAGAGGAACACATTTGCATTAGTTCATCATTCTTAAACAAAGGGCCATTTAACTGTAAAACCCTCTCAATCACAGTAGTGTACAAGTTACTTTAATCCTTGCAATCCTAGCTCCTGCAGATGTCTTCACACAATACCCACAATTAACAAACTATGTATTGATTTTGGTTTATTTTCTATTTATAGAATGCTTTACCATTGCTTCAACTATTATAAATCTGTATCAAGGACTTTTAATGAGGCAAGATAAGAAGATAGTTTGAAGAGAAATGCTTTTCACTAACGTTTGCATAATTGACTGCTTAGAAATGTTGACTGTACAAGTTAAACCAATGATAGCCTCTGTCATGTAAAACAGCTTCGTATTAGTTTTCACTATTAACTTCAAGATCACATCAGTTTAATTGTCAATTTCAGCAAACTTTAGTGTATAAGATCATTTATATATAAAGTAGATTTCCCACAAATGGCCAGAGACATTTTTCATGATAAACTCTATAAAAGAAAACCTGTACATTAGACAGACGTCACCAATGTTTAAACTAATTTTATTTTACATCTATTGTTATTTATGGCTCCATATAATGACAAAGATAAACTCCAAAAATGAAATAAAGGAAAATACTTGTGTAATTAAAAGTAAAGTAGGGTCAAGTGTAATGTAATATGATTTACTCCATACAAATATCAAAACAACCAACACACATTCCTTCAGTATGTAATGGAGCACTGTGGTCAGTCTCTTACCTGTGCTTGCGGCTGCGCGGTTGCCGTGGCGGCTCGGCTCCCTGAGGGTTCTGGAACATGTCCATGAAAATGGGCTCGAACTTCCTGAAGATCACCGTGGAGACCTCGAAGTTCCTCTCCAGCCGGTCCATCCTGAGCCTGAAGTCCTGCGACAGGTTGGACATGTCGGCCCACTTCTTCATCTTAGAGAAGAACTGGATCAGGCTGCAGAGACAGATGTCAAGTGGTATAAATGAAATATGACAAGTTTTCCAGTAATCGTGGGTTTGTAATCGTCATAAAGATTGATATAAAGACTTTTGCCATATGTTTTACAAAGAAAACAACATTATTACATCAGAATGTCAAAACATAATATACAATTTCTGACTTTCATTGATAGAACACATTATTTGTAAATATTCTTAACCTAAAAGTGTTCAATCACCGTGTTTAAACTTTATTTAGTTAAAATGCATTTAAAATGTGCAATAGAAATAATCATTTGACTAGTCGACTAATCAAAAAAATAATCATTGATTAGCTGACAACTAAAATAATCGCTGCTGTTGCTGATAACCAATATTTGCCTATACCGATATTTAGATTTTAAAATTCATAGCAAGGCCAATAAATCTATTTTGAGTAAAATGAAAAGTTCACAAATTAAATTTTCACAAAATAAATAATTACAAATAATATAATTAATAATATAATGTATTTATCTGGGCTGTAGAATCATTTGTTACAGATTGTGCACATTTATTTGCCTAGAACAGCCATTCCCAAACTCTGCAGCACCGCGGCTCCCTTATCAACCCGATGACACCCCCCACCCCACTCCCCAAAATAATAATCAGCGCTTTATTCAAAAGAATATATAATGTGTTTCTCTTTAAATTTACAAAATAAATAAGTTAATAAATACATTTAGCCATAATATTGATGTAAAGTAGTACACATGAGAAAATACATACACGTGGTTTTCAAGCTCAATTTTCTTTAATGCTTGTCCAAATCCAGCATGATATGTCTCAGTATTTTCATACAGATCAATAGAAGTCTGGTCCCTCCGTAAGCCCCGTGAGTTCAGATGGGCGTGACTGACAGGCAGGATCTGACCGCTCACAACCAGCTCAAGCCTTATTTATCTCAAGTTATCTCCTACATTTTAATGCACACACACTGTAGTCAGAGTGGTGGTGGTCCGGCCGGTGCAGACTCACCTGAGTTTGGAGGAGCGCAGGATCCTGGTCAGAGACACACAGTTTCCCTCCATCAGGCCTTTGCCCACAGTGGGGACAGAGCCTTTTCTACAGGCAGCGTACAGAGCACAGGAAAGCCAGTGCACCAGCTCCCCCTGGAACACAACCACACTTCATGTTAATTATATACGCCATATTAGCAGTTTACACCAGAAACCACTTTGCAATGCATTCGTCTCTACAGGTTTGTTCTGTTTTTTCCATCTGCTCTGCTTCCTTTTCCTGCTAGCTTGAAGTAATGTTGAGCAATACATTGAATTATCAACAATACTGTGTGCATGTTTAGAAAATATTGCAAAATTTTAATATCAGGACTAATATTTATAACAACAAACCATCTCAAAATGTGGCAAAAAGAGCTTGTTAAAATGAAATGGAACAAATTTGCATTGTAAGCTTTCAAACAAGGATATAAAGTGATGTTTCTGTACTTTTGTGGGTCATTTTACCATCTTTTCAAATGTGTCTTACATTGAGATTTCAACTAATGCATTTAAAAGACCCGTTTTAGCACATTTCTGTCAGATTGGCAAAATATCTAGTGATTATAGCTATCAGGAAATAACTTGAAAGATGTGAAATAACTACTGTGCATAAATGTAATTGTATTGGAAAGACATATGTTTAACATATGTTTGTTCAATTTGAATTTTCACTTTGTATTTTTCTATTGCCTATAATAGAGCTGCATGATTTAGGAAAAATATCTAATTGTGATTTTTCTGACCAGTGCGATTGTGATTAGGTTTGTGATTTATGTTTTAATAAGATTCTGTTCAAATTCACAATTTTCTTTGCTTTTAGTTGTACTTTCAGTTGCGTTTGTCATATTTGATGCATTTTTGTCACTTTCAGTCGCTTTTTTGATGTTTTAGTCGTGTTTTGGTGCATTTAGTCGCATTTGTTGTTTGTAAGTGCATTTTTGTCACTTCTGAACACATTTTTATCGCTTTTGGTCGCGCTTTAGTCGCATATTTCGAACATGTACAAATCTAAACTACAGTGTTATCGTTTTTTATTCAAATCAAAGCAAGACATTTTGTTGTTTGTGGAAGAAATTGCTGCACTTGCTGTGATTTTGTATCGATTTAACTTTGCCCTTGTCTATAAGAAGTAAATAAAGTCATCTGCTCAGAGGCTACAGAGGCTAAACAACAGGAGAAAAAGTGTGTTTGAACAGACAGCTGCATTAAAGGCACAAACAGAATCACGATACGACGATTTTGCAAAAATACCAGATTGTCACAGAGACGAGCTCACAATTCCATTTTTAATCACCATATCGCCCAGCTCTAATTACTGCATCATATTATACACTGCAGTAACGTTTGAGCAGGATACACTTTGAAACCGCTGAGCCATAACAGTATTTTATCATCAATATCATCAACCATTCAGACAACACACTAGCAGCCATGATAACATTAATAATCCACAGCTTGGACATATTTAAAGATGAGTTTATATAAGAACTTCCTCTGTAAAGTTGGTAGAAATGCCCACTGTAAAATGAAAAGCTGGGGGATGATAAGACTAAAAACACGGCCTGTTCTCATCATGATGTGACGTAATCATGAGGATGTAGATTCCAGTGTCTGATTCACAGAACAAGTGAGGACATGTCGGACCGGCTGAGCTGTTGAGATAACATTCAGCTGGATCTTATCTGAACAGTTTTAGAACGATATTGAGCTCAATTAGACTCAGTGGCGTAGCACCTAATACTGGGCCCTAGGAACACACTTTCTCAGTGGGCCCAAATACATCATTTTGTGTATGGTATCCCAGGAAATGTGGTTATTATTTTCATTTACTATTGCTTGAATACACAATATGGTTTCTACTGTGCACCTAACAATAACTCGCAAAGTCATAGACCATTCACCTTATTCTGCCCCGCCCACTTTTGCCTCTTTTTATGTCTGTGATCTTCTCTCTTGTAGTAAAGGGACTTCCGATTTGACGCTAATGGTGTTCGCACAAATGTCAAACGAGGGAAAAGTCTCTCGCGGAAACATTATATAAAGTAGATTTTTTGTCTAAAATGTTTTATGTACATGTGTAAAAACAGGTCAGCAACGCACCGATTTCGTGGGCGGCCTGAAAGCGTTTTTTAGTTATTTTCTGTTGGCTCTCCCACTCCATGTAAACTACAACAGAAAAAGATGAAGGCGCATACGACTTCTGGAATAAGGTGAATAGATTATGTACAATGAACGTAAAGTACTGTTTGATTTTGCTACCAGACCAATTTCACTATAATCTCAAGACTTATTATCACTACAAGAAAATACATTAACTACAAATTATAATAACAAGTATATCTAGATAATTATTAACGATGGCTTGTATGTGAGCAATGATTGTCCAATGTTTTGGTTGGACAAAACATTGGACCGACGCTCCTGATCGGACCACCTTATTTGGTTTAATAAAATTTAAAAGTCTCAATGTACAACAGAAATACTCACTGACTTAGTCAACAACTAAGATGCTCTTTGCAGTAATTGTCTGGGGAAAAATATCTAATTGAGATTTTTGACCGTTTCTGACTGTGATTGCAATTAGATTTGCAATTTAATTGTTTTAATAATGGGCGTCTGTTCAAATTTCACATTTTAAAACACAACCAGGAGAATTGACAAAAAGACATATGAACTGCACTAACAAAGGAATAAAAGAACCACTCGCTCGTCACGTTTAGTAGCGTTTTTGTCACTTTTAGTCATAATTTAGTCACTTTAAGTACAGCCCTATTACAAGCAGATTTGGATTCACTTATCACCGTGTAAGAAAATGGCATCTGTACAACCACAAGGCTAAACATTTTTAAAATTACTTTTCAATATCAATCCACTGTTACTTAAACTGTGTGTGTGTAACATAAATTCATAAAAACATAAAATAAATCTATCCATGTAGAATGTTAGTCAAACAACTTTTATTTGGATTTACATGGAGCACAGGACAAGGGGGGAATTAGATGAGTAGAACTGCAACTAACAAATTTAGTAGTCAACAATTATTATTTTTAATATCAGTCGACTTGTCGACTAGTCAAACGATAAATTGTACTTTGAGACTATCTTTGAATGCATCATCAAAGAAATACAGATACAAGTATAGTGACTGAAGGCTTCTAGATAGAGAATATTTAGGAATAAAGTGTTTTATCAATGAAAATCAAATTCTAAGTTCTCTTTTGACATTTTGATGTAATAATACCACGGTCTATGTTCTACAAGGTCTTTTCGTGTGGGTTTTAAAGTCTGTATAGTCCAGGGAAAGATCACGGTAATCAAAATACGACTACGTTTGTCTTTTATAGTCAACTTGTCAAGATCAATCGTTGCAGCTCTAGTTTAGCCCTCTACGTACAAACATATCCTGAAATGCATCCGATTCTTCTATTAGTTTGGCAGTTCATACTTCAGTGTTTTACTCAAATGTGAATTCAGCAATTAAAACATAAAACGCAAATCTAGTCACAATCGCAATGCTTGTTAGAAAATCGCAATTAGACGTTTTGCCAAAATAACGCAGCTGCTGTTTCTTGACGTGCGAAAAATAACATCTGTGCAGAGACCAATCTTTTACAAATACTTATTAAACACATAAAACTCGATCACAGGTCTGTGTAAACATCAAGCAGAAGGTGTTTTGGGAATGCTCTCCGAAACTCGCAGTATTTTCCACGTGAAAGACGACACCCGTTTGATTACGAGTAGCAGCTGATGGGACAATGACGGGAGCCTTTAACCCTTTCATGTTACGTTTGTCGGGTTATTTTGGAACTAATCGTGAACGTACAACCGTCATGCGCACAATCGTAATAGAACCAAACTCGCAGATTCGGCGTTTCGTACCTCCAGAGTGTACATGTTGCAGATGGTCGCGAAGTTCTCCATGGCCTCTGTAGCCGTCTGTTCGTCCAGGTTTAACTCCTGACACATTGCCTCCAAACTGCGCCGGGCCGAGCTCTCCTCCATCCTGCCGCCGCTCTCCGAATCCGACGACTCCTCGCCCCGCATCCGTGCCCCGTCGCCTCCGCCGAATTTCACCCGAAAAGGGAAAAAAACAGTAATCCGAACAATCAAAACACACGGGATTCCCTCGCCTCGGTAAAACTACAACACAGCAAGCACGCACTTCCGCATACATTTCCCACAATGCAACGGTTTGGCGGGAAAACTGTGGCGTATGGGCCAATCAACGGTGGCGCGTGCCCGGCTCACCCCTCCTTCCTCTCCCACGAACGCTATTATTATAAAGCTAGAATGACACTGAAATCTGTTGCTGTGGCAATTGCGGCGGCCATTTTGTGATTGTAAGAGCAGCAAAATTCGACTGGAAACTAATGTAAAAACAGGGCCAGGAAATCGTTTGATTGAAAAGTTTATTTTGACATAAAATTATTTATTTTGACATAAAAATACAAAAAATGTCGATGACCCTTTCTGTATTTTAGGACATTTTGCCTCTGAATTATGAAAATTAATATTTATCCTCAAACATTGATTAAGTCCTAATTTACGCTGAAATAAACCCTGTTTGTGTCAATACAGCATATGGACAAATCTACTGAAAATGATTATTTTACACTTTTATTTATCTTCAATTACGATAAAAGATTTCAAGATGTTTTCATTTAAGTGATAGAACATGCACGTTAGAGGAAGTATAAATTTGAAAATGTCCGATTATAACTTATAATTTGCAAGAAATCGTGATAGGTTACCATGACGATGTTTCTCTAGCTTTATTTGTACCTTGGTTGGCGTTCCAAGTGCGCCGCCTGGTGGATACTGCTGTGTATTACAATCACATCAAAGGAAATCAACCATGTGACCGTCATGAAATGAAAATTTTCCTCAGTTTGTTTTATTTAAAGTGAATTTAACCCACATGTTTGTCCTTTTCTGGGTTAGTCCTTGATTTCAACTACGTAGCAATGTTGTAGTCCCATTTTAAGATAAGAGATAATTGTCCCACAATAGGAAATTTACCATTTAACTACACTTGAGATACATAAATGTTGAGATACATAAAATGCATGGAAATAATCAAATACAGCACTGCAAGTAAAATTTTCTAGTTTGGGTAGTTTAGATTAAAATCCTTGTTTAGATGAGTTGGTACGCAGAAGGTCATAGTAATAGCTCAATAACACAATAAAATCACAAAAATAATAAAACAAACAATTGGCAACTTTACTTGAATGATGTACCATACGGTCTATGTGTAATATGCAATTATTTATCCATTTCCACAAAACTGTCCATTTCTTTATTTTTTATTTTACTTTTATTAATTTTTTTTTTAACAGGGGAAATCTATGCAGTTGAATGGCGACGGGGTGGTGCAGTGGTAAGCTCGCATCTCAGCAAGAATGTCCTGGTTTCGACTCCCAGGTGGCATGGGGCTTTTCTGTGTGGAGTTTGCATGTTCTTCCCGTGTCTGTGTATGTTTCCTCTGAGTGCTTTGGTTTCACCTAACACTAACGTACTATACTATCCTCTGGTTCTTCCTACTTTACCTCTCAACAATATTTAATATTACTTCAACTGTAGTCTGTTCATTGCTGTTCACATGTTTCTCTTTCTCTCCACTTCCCCCGGGGAGTGGAGACTGTTTCAGGCACTGCGGCGGCTGCTCCAGTGACGACCCCCCCACCCCCATCTGTCTGGAGGATCGATCTCTACACTGGACGATCTATGCGCCACCCGCCTGGAGGAACTCCCTCAACCCTGGATTAGCCACACCTCGTCTGCCTGGACGAACTCCATCTACTTAGATTAACTGTTCCTCATCTCCTGCTGGAGGATCTCTCTACACTGGTGGACTGCTCCTCGTCCGCCTGGAGGAACTCTTTAAAGCCACCTCCCTCTTGAGTGGTTCTGGCTCCACAGTCCAAGTGGATGTCAGTCCTAGTTCATCTGCAGCCTGTCCGTCCGTGGGAGTAGGATCTCTCCTTCACTGTAGTTCTCCCCGAGGTTTCTACTTTTTCCCATGGGGTTTTTTGTAGTTTTTCCTCGCTTGAAGGAGGGTCAAAGGACAGGGGCATTCTGGGACAGTTATCTGAACTGCTTTTACCTGTGGCCCATCGAGGCAACTGTTGTTGTGATTTTGGGCATTATAAAAATAAATTGATTTGATTTGATTTGATTAACGTACAGTGATACGAGGTGTGTGAATGGTGTTTACAGCATCCTTGTTCCAAAAGAAATAAGTTAAATAATGAATAAAAGTTTGAAAGCTGACTCAGGGTTAAGCAGCTCTGTGGTGACAGAACAGCACAAGATCATTTTATAAAAACTTTAGACAGAGTTAACTGTTAAAACATTCATTACCGCATGACTGTTTAGCGTCCGTCATGCCTTCTATCTCTTAATATCTGACATTGTTGAAAAGGCAAGGAGAAAAATGACTGTGAAATGTACTTCTAGAACAGCAGCGAGTCTCGGTGAGAGTGGGACTGTTGAGCTGAGAGTGAACAAAATGAAACCCCTTTTCTCCTGCTGTGCATCAGTGCCCTGTTACCAAAATCCCTTGAATACATTGTTTTGACTATTCTGTCTCTCTTGGAAAGGCTGGTAAGGGCAGAGGTTAGCAGAGGGTTCAGAGGTCACTGGGGCCATCCACCCGTGTGATAGAAGCTGTCTGGTGTGGACAAATGAGGGGTATCTTTTCAAATTTTTTCAAATGATTTTTGAATTTCGTCCATCAATGACATTTTTCCAATTTTAGATGTCACTTATCTGTGAATATTTTGCTGTTTTAATTCCTTAAATCATCACCAGACTCGTTCTGAGCACATCTGCTGTTTAAACACAATCACTGCAACTTCTAGCTTAACTGGTATTCCTTTACAAAAGCTCGAGAAATAACATTTTGGTCCTTGTGTATGCGCTATGCAGCCAGTAGATGGCGCCAGCGCCAGAACAAACAGAACCATATAAAATGTTCATTTTGTTTTTATAAACATTATTTAAGTTCAAAAACATGAAATGCCAAAGTTAAGGTACTCGAGAGCATGTTTAAAGGCTAATAATAATACAAATACATAATATTTTTCCTTTAGCAATAGCCCCATGTCATTAAATAGTTGATCAACCCATTTAATGTTGCTTTGAAAGCAGTGCTCCCTTTAAGAGAGTTGTGTTTGTATTAAATATCTTTGTTATTCTAGATCATACAGTTGTGAGGCGTAAAGTTGTGTTTGTATGAGACACCATGAAAGAATTACAGACTAGAAAAAACTCAATACCACCTCATTTGGACAATAAATGATTTGGGAAAATGTTCCTTTTAGAAGTATTTATTTTATCCAGTTCATCTTAAAGTCTGAGAATCAGTTAAGACCTCCTCTATTACAAGGGTTTTTCTGAAATAATGTGTTGTATTATTCCATACAAAGTCAAAGAGCATTTTGTCAATTAAAAAAACCAAAGGAGGAACTCTTCCTTTAACAGCCAGTGATTTCATTTGTACCGGGATTGGGATATTATGAATTTCAGATTTACAACATTCTTTAATGGCCATTATTTCACATTTCAATTGGAGTGTTTTAATGGCAGAAGAAAAATAGTCCCCAGAAACAAACCTCTTCAAAGACAGTGAGATAAAGTGGTGCTCCACAGTTTCGAACGCCGTACAAATTTAGGAACAAGATAAACCCATTAACATCCAAAATAATCCAGAATATCCATGACCAATTAGGCTACATACATCTCAATTTTGTCCTCATTTCCTCTTACTCGCTTTAACTGTTGTATCACCTATTTATGGAGTAAACCGCCAGAACATTATCAAAGAGAAATTAGAGCTTTTTAAATGACAAACTGAATTAGAGGAAATATAATCATAAAGTCAAAGGTGTTTTTGTTTGGTTCAGAGCCAGACTGCTCAAAGAAGATGAGCAGGAGAGAAAAATATCACTCAACTCTAATTCTCTTATTCACTATTAATAAGTTGAATATTGATCGACTTACTGTGGACTATAAGTATTGTAGTCCATTGTACACAAACCTTTATAGTTGCACGTTTTGTCAGGCATCAGCCCAAACCTTTTTCGACTCCTTAACAGTTACAACTATTACTGAAGATGAAATGTTACTGTGTGATCCCATTACAGTTGGTGAGATTAACACCTGCCCTGGACTCCAGAAACGACGACTGAGGTCTGGACTGACTTTGTAATTGCCGTACAAAAAATAGAAAAAAAAAAAAAAATCACATTCAGACTCAATTTGACAAGTTTGAGAGACTTTTGGGCGAAATAGGACATTTACTTATAGGACTATATGCAGTATGTATTCATTATTTTTTGGATGTCTTGTTGTCTTTTTTTTTTTTTTTGCCTATTCTCTCTGTGTTATTCTGTTCTGTTGTGTTAGATGTGTTATACAGTCCTGATCAAAAAATTAAAGTGCCTCTGACCATGTTCTAACAATGTTCTGTCATCAAAAGCATACCTGGAGTAGCATTCAGCTGCATGTTTAAAGGCTAATAATATGAAATAATGTATGATATGGCTAATAATGTGAAAAGTTCCCTAGACTCACATCTATAGTAGACTGTTTTGAGACATTCGTTGATCCACCCAAAAAACACTGCACTTTCAAAGTCTTTCCTGTTCAACGTTGGGACAGGCTTTACTCTCCTTTACTACAGTGCTGTGCTGAACTACTGATGTATTAAATCTCTCCAGGTTGAAATGAAACATCAGAAGGTCCAAGGAAGAAAACACGCTATATTTTCAGATATAAAAAGTATAATCGTAATTGAGTTGGAAGGAAAAACCTTTATCATCGCTTTTGAATGTATAAACATATTCATTTGGCTGGACTTAATTAATTACAATGTGCATCAAGCAGCTTCAACATATTCTACTCCCTGAGATTTATTCTTTCTGTTCGTTTCTCATAAATGATAAATGAGATTATAAAACATCATGAACAACATTTCGGTGATACACTATTTACATTTTATTGTTCTCATTTAATGCCAGAATAGAGCCCAAGAAAAGAAAAAACAACTCAGAGCTAGATTTGATTTTATTATGTTCACGCATGTAATTATTATACTTAAAGTGACACACCTATTTTAACAAAACATCCTGATAATAAAAGTGGTCTATACAAAAAGTGAAATGTCTAATATAGGAATAATATAGTTTAATCATATATAACTATCCTATGTTTATGTAGGCCTATTGGTGCTAAATGCCACTAAACATGTATATTACGTCTTCACTAACAACATTATTATGATGTAAAGCTGCACTTCAGACATTGGGATTGTGTCGTCACATATTACAGAATATTTGTTTCCAATACATTAAACCAATGAAGATTTTAAAATGCTAAATACATAGCGTTCATTCAAAAGTATTGACTCTACAGTGTGATAATTACCTGTTGTGTTCCATTATCAGGCTGTTTTACTTTTTAATATTGTTATGGCTAATGCATCTCTTTGGATGTTTAGCACATTTTGCAGCAACAAAGTGGATTTTGCCAATAACATTTGATTCTTGACTCTATTTCTACACATTTTATTTCTTCCGCACTATGTAACTTTTCCGGTCATGCCACTGTCTTGTCTCATTGGAGATGTTATAGCTTTGCTCAGAATGTTGCGCATTAAATTGATCTAATCCTTAGAAATTAGTAGGTGATGCCTCACAGTGTGTTTTTTTAAGGCATTTTTAGCCATAAAAACAACTGTAATTCAATAAATGCTATGTTTAAAGACCCTGTACCAGATGTAGATCAGAGCTAGTTCATTTAACGCTTTGCATTACTCCATATGAATCGCTCTCTGACACAGTCTGTTCACAGCATCCGGATTATTCACCTCAGTGACTTTAATAAGTGCTTTTCACTTTCAGACAACACCTAGCATGCTAACAGTGCACTTTTACACAGCTTTATGAGACGTGCGTGTCAAAGTCTGATCAGGTCAGATCTCAGAAGCTAAGCAGGACGGGGCCTGGTCAGTACTTGGACGGGAGACCTCTGGGACAGCAGGGGCCACAGGGGGGCGACTGGAGCAAACCCGCTGTGTCCTTAGGCAAGACACTTCACCCACATGGTCAGGATGAATGTGGTGAGTGTGGGAATGAGTGGTGCTGGTCAGAGCGCCACAGAGGGACAGCCTCAATTCCATCAGTCTGCCCCGGGGCAGGAGTGGCTTATCATGGAGTGTGGAGTGAATGAATACTGAATGAATGCACTGTACAGCTTGTTTCCTCTTGTTCTCTTTTGTTCCCTCTTGTTCCCTCTTGTTCTCTTTTGTTCCCTCTTGTTTTCTCTTGTTCCCTCTTGTTCTCTTTTGTTCCCTCTTGTTCTCTTTTGTTCCCTCTTGTTCTCTCTTGTTCCCTCTTGCTCCCTCTTGTTGTCTCTTGTTCCCGCCACAGTCACTTATGACAGTGGAGACCCTCTCAGACCCCGACCTGCTCTAAAGCGAGCCAGTGGAAACGTGCCTATACTGTAAACAGGCAGAGCAATAACATCTCCATGGAGACCAGCACCACCAGAAAAAGTACACAGTGCACCTCTAAGAAAACCAAATATCTAAATATACCTAAATATCTTGTTTTATTTCCAACTTTTAGCCAATTTTAAGATGACACTGCAATCATTTGGAGCAAAGTGTGTAAAATCTACTGCTTTTCAAAACAAGGATAATGTCACATTCCTTCACGCCGTATAAAAGCATAAGTCATGATAATGTCTCAGTGGAAGCTGAAGCGGCTGTTGTCCCTGGTCTCTGTGGTCTTTATGAGCAGCTTGGGCAGGGGCGAGCTGCTCTGACTGCTGTAGCCATTAGAGCTTTTAGTGGGACCTGCACACACAGGGGAGAGAGGATCAAACCACACACACACACACACACACACACACACACACATTTACAGCACATTTTTGAATCACTTTTATTTCTAGTCTTGCTCCAGTTACAGCGTTGTACGTCCAAGGTTCTGAGGCGTTAACTGTTGGGATTTGAAAAGTGTAAATGCTGCTCTTTGGTCTCGCTGTGGTCCGTGTCTCCGGTTTACTTACTGTAGTTGGAGACGGACTGGATGTTGAGGATGGACTGTTGGCCAAGTCTAAAAGAGAAACACCAACAATTAGGTCAGAATGTGGGCTTGTTTTTAAGGTGAGACATTGCAGGTGAATGGGGAAAACATCTTAAATTGAAATTTCTTCTGTAGTGTACTTAAATAAACCATAAAAAAAAGAATTTATGACAAGTTTTTCATCATGTAAACTCTTCAGATAAAAATAAAGCATTATTATGTGTGAAAATGGCTACAACTGCACATACGTAATCAGAAAATCAGTAATAGCCAGGTCATTTTAAAATTCAATGAAAAATACATATGGGATTTTTAAGTTAAAGTTCAATTTTTATGCCATATCTTTCTGCAAATTGGTGTAAAAGTTCACATTTTACACCAGTCTTCTAGTGCATTGTGTTTTAATGTTCGCCAATCTTCTAGAAAATGTGTGTAAACGTTAAAATATGACTCCGATCTAACTGAAAATTGGAGTAAAAGTTCACATTTAATGTCAGTCTTACAGAAAATTGGAGTACGAGTTTATATTGTTCGAGTATTGGTTCATGTTTTATGCCAATCTTGATGAAATTTTGAGCAAAAGTTTGAATTCTTTCGCCAATATTTCCACTGAAACGTGGAATAACATTTCTAATTTAGCAACTTAACAGAGTGAAAACTGAAATAATAATTCAGGCTTGGTTAAATACTGTATCAACATGTACGATTGGTCAAAATCATGTTAAATACAAGATTGTAAAGTTTGGTGTGTGTCGGTGCTACTTTATCGGCTGATGTCCCTGGTGGCTTTTGAATTTGCTTCGACATGAAAGAAGAATGAATGAGTTTTGCCTGTGGTGTCTTTTCTTAAACGGATAAAAAAAACCTTTCTGAGTGTAGTTTAAGAAGTCTAAATGCCACATAACATTGAGGGCAACACTCGTAACATGATGTGAAGGGGCTTTGTCTGTACCTGTCCTCTTCTCCTTCCAGAAGCTTCCTGTAGGTGGCGATCTCGATATCCAGAGCCAGCTTTAGATTCATCAGGTCCTGTGGAAGAGAATTTAACATTCTCTGTGAAACCAGATGGATTCACTGTCCATCAAAATCACTGAAAACGAGGCAGATTTTATGGTTTGTTTGCTTTGTTTCCTGGTAATTACAAGTGTTTTTTTTTTAGTACTTCATATGTTATTTTTATAGGTGACATAAAGCAGGAATAGACACTATATTTATGTTTCTTTTTATTTCCCCTAACCAGTTTGTTCAAGTGCTTTTGTGATCGGAGCAAAATGAAACATGTTTAAAACACTGTATCTTGACAAATATTGTATGTTAATAACACAGAGCTGGACATGTACCAAACTCAGGCCCGGGGGCCAAATGCGGCCCTCAGACCAATTTTTCTCAGCCCTTTCTCAGACCAGTCTTCCTGGTGAATTGGCCCACATTGTCCTGATAAGTACTTTTTACAGCACATTTCAGATTTTCTACAATTCTAACCTAAATAACTAACATTTTGGTGCAATACAGACTTGATATTAAGGCACTGAGACTGAATGTAGATGTGGTGGCACTTAAAACATCAGATAAATGCAGCTTTTTTGCCGTTTCGCGATTGATTTGTGGCCCTCCGCTTGGTCTATATTTCAATATGCGACCCTCGATGGAAAAAGTTTGGACACCCCTGGTCTAGGGGGTAGGTGAAAACAGGACTGCAGCACTGGCGCCTCAGTTGCAGGACGATACATCTCAGAGTGTACATTTGGATGTTTGTGCCACACTGACCTGGTACTCGCGGAGCTGGCGGGCCATGTCCTGCTTGGCCCTCTGGAGAGCATCCTCCAGGTCTCTGGTCCGGGCTTTGGCTTCCTTCACTGCCAGCTCTCCTCTCTCCTCCGCCTCAGCCAGCTGGTTCTCCAGACCGCTCCGCTGAGGGCCACAGGGGGCAGTCAGGAGTTATACACGGTACACTTATTATATCTATAGTGTGAGAAGAATACCAAGCTTCTGCATTAAAAGATTTAGTATTTTGAATCAAATGGTCCAATCAGAGCTCTTTATTCAGTATACTTCCACTTTAAGTGACAAACATTGATCCACAAGTGGAATCTACACCTGTAGATCATACATTACAATATCAAAAACAGATAAAAAAAACTGTAGTAACATACAGTTACTAGAGTTACTAAAAAAACTGTAGTAACATACAGTTACTACAGTTACTAAAAAAACTGTAGTAACATAATAATGTTATAATAAAAGTAGCTAAATAGCGATATAACACTACTGTTCTGGACAGTACCTGTTAATCCAAAGTAGTATTGTGAATATGTATTTTTGGCACATGTATGTACATGGGACTGTGGTCTAAAAGTGTTTACCTGTGCTTTGACGGCCTCGATCTCACTCTGCAGGCGGCTGATGAGACGGTTGACCTCGGCCAGCTCTCCTTTAACAATCCTCAGCTCGTCTCCAAACTGACTGGCCTGCACCGACATCTGGTCAAACTGGAACAAGGACAGAACAACATGCTCTAATCAAATCTCTGCACAGTTTCACAAAGTTTAGGAACAGTGGCAATCACATCGGGGAAACACTGAGGTAAACTCATATGCTGAAGTCAGAAGATCAGATGGAGATGACATCGACATGTCAGAGGAGGAATATATGGGTAAAAGGATGCTGAGGTTGGGGCTTCCAAACCCAGTCGAGCAATGGAGAAGTAGGGGTTCCCAAACCTTTCGGGCTAAGACCCCCAAAGTAACCATATAACCATCCCCCGCTGCAAAAATGAAGTGGTTCAATTGTACTTATAGTATATTGTGTTTCACTTCAAAATCATTTTAAATTATCAATACTGAACCACATATTTTTTATTTTCTAGAGTAACATTGCTAGAACTAGTAACATAGGTGCATAATTTGTCAGTCAGACATTGCCAGAACTATTTGGGACCAGGATCCAGACAAAGACAAAACTTTACTGGAACACAATAAGAGCATATGTGCTCATAAATGCCAAAATACAACGTAACTGCCGTGTGCTCAGTGCTAGTGCAGCCTCTGCAGCTCAGTGGGCCTGGAATTCTGGACAACGAGCCATGGCTTGTCCATAAACTGAGAAGGACAAACATGTGTCCTGTATCTGCAGGTCAAGGCTCTGGCCGCACAGATTGTGATTTTAAAACAGTAAGAGTGCAGGCTACATACAGTTCCTTTACTTTTAATCAATATTAATTATTATTTATCTGATGTGTGTTGCACCGGGATGTCCACTCATTCTGATTCAAGTCACAGCCGAAGCTGCTGTTGTAGCAGATCACGCACCGTCAGGATGCCCTCCCGTGCGCTCGCTCCCCACACCTGAGTGCAGTGGAGCACAAGAAGAAAGGAAGAACTTTATTTTGACATATGATAGAATATGCAATATGGGGCAGGCAAATTATAAAATGATAATAGTTGAGCACTCTCACACTATCCCTCTATGCCACGTGTGCTCCCTGATGGTCATATACCCTGAAGGTCATATAACCTGATGGTCATATACCCTGATGGTCGTGTACCCTGACGGTCGTGCACCCTGATGGTCATTCTCCCTGACGGTCACGTACCTTGGTCTTGTACCAGGCCTCGGCCTCCTCTCTGCTCCGGGCGGCGATGTCTTCATACTGAGCTTTGACGTCGGCCACGATCTGCTCCATGTTCAGGCTGCGGCTGTTGTCCATCTGCACCACCACAGACGTGTCCTTGATACTGGCCTGCAGCTCACGCAGCTCCTGCACACGGGACGGACAGGGACCGACCATCAGTGCATGTAGTGAGAATGGAAGAGGACATTCTACTGCGAGACATATTTAAGCTTTGACTAAATCTAGCTTTCCCAGTCTATATGCATTTCTTATTTATTTCTTGCATGTAATATTGATCCCAGGAGGAACAAATGTTGAAAATTGAATGCATAAAATTACTTCCAAATATTAATAAGATTCAGAGATCTCCATCTAAACTAAACTCATTTTTCCCATGTTATAAAGTTCTTCATAACCAGTGTGTTTTGTGTCATTCAGGCCTGTTTGAGTGATCCTGTCTTTATCTTCTGACTTTCTCATTCTTGTTCTCATTCTTTTATTATGACGCTGCCCTCTACTGGCCGGTTTACACACGACACATTAGCAGAGCGGTATTAGACTTGTTTAGTTCACTGTCACGATCAGGTTACCTCCTCATACACATTGCGCAGGAAGTTGATCTCATCGGTCAGGGCTCCCACTTTGTCCTCGAGGTCGGCCTTCACCAGGTAAGCGGAGTCCACATCCTGCTCACAAAACACAATTTGGTAAAGAAAAAAAAAGAAGAAAAAAAAAAAAGCACAGGCCTGGGTCAACATGACACTTGATGGAAAAGTATCGTCTTTGCACCCATTAAGTGATTCACAAACAGCCATGGATTTTTGTAATAAAATAGTCAGATTTTCATTTTGACACAATGTTTAACAATAATTTTATGCAATGTGTATTTTATGTTAGTATGGACCTGCCCGGGGACTGCAGGAAAGTATAAGTTTCTAAATAGCTTTTCTTTTGTAAGATTATTTACATTTGTACATGGTCCTTGACAAAGAATTAACTAAACTATTACTACTATTGTTGTGTTTATTGTAAAATAAATAAATAAAGTTTTCTTTGCTACTAAAACTTTTTACAATAATGGTAAAGCCCGTCAAGATATCCAAAACTCTGTGGTGGTAAGCTACAATGGAGTTCAGCAGGGACCGCCCATCGCTTGGTTCCGGAGGTAAATTTTCCATTAATTTTCCCACAGAGATTTTAAGAAATTATGTATATTTAATGTTTGAACTGAAAGCTTGCTATGGGCTAATCAGCTGTGTGGGAAGTAACAAGCATAAGACCTGTCATTTCATTTAAATCTGATTCTGAAAATGTAAAAACAGCGGAATTATTGAAACACAACTGAGTTCTGGACATTAGTTACTGCAGCTGCTTGGCCTCCGTCGTGCCATTCAGTTCTTAATATTAGATTTTTTCGAATTCTTTATAAGGCAAAATGAATGAGAAAATTGATGAGAAACTAGTGAGCTCCAAAGCCAAAGCTGCAATGCGGGTTAGGTGTCTTGCCCAAGGACAGTCGGCAGTATGCATTGGCCCAAACATAAAACAATCCTGCTTAGCGTCTGACATCTGGTGAGATCAGTCATTCTCGAGGCAGTGTGAAGGAAACAGAACAGTCAGTGTGCCGTAAACATTATTATCAGGCTTTTTTTGTTAAAACGAGAAAGTATTACGTTGAAACAAGAACATTTCTACTTTGAAACAAGAACATTTTCACGTTATAACAACTTTAATTTCTCGTTTTAACATGAACATATTTTGCTCCTTATCCATTGTTGAAAAAAGAATCAATCTGTTCGCATTTGCAGGGGAATAGCTTGATGCTATAGTGTTTCTGAGCACTCAGACAATACAACCTCATAAACAAGATTCATTAAGCAACCATGACTCTACGGAACAAAATTGTCAAAAGTTAAAAAATGTTGTCAATAGTCCCGTCCACTTCAAAGTTCGCTGTGGTTCCAGAAGTAAATTTAGTATTCATTTTTGCCATAGACTCAGAAAAATTCAAATATTAAAGGACACATATTCTGCTACAGTGACTTTTTTGAGCTTTAAACCATGTTCTAACAATGTTCCGTCATCAAACACATACCAAAAACATAGTAGCATTCAGTTTCATTCATGCTCTTTTGAGGAATGTTCATTAAACAATCTGCCCCCCTCTGAGCGTCAAACACACTTCCTGCTGAACTCCTTCTATCCGGGACGTGTTTTCAGATCATCTACAAAACTTATCAGAGAATATTCCGCTGTTTTTAGTCCTTCAATCATCGCTAAACTTGTTCTGAGCATTTCTGCCTCTAAACACAATAACTGCTTCACAATATCTTTTCAGTGCTAACTTGCTTGCTGGATGCACTCAGTAAGCGTAATTTCATACTGGCTGATTTAAAAAAAAGTAATTGGAAGAAACTTTTTTGTTTTGTTTTAAAACATGCAATGGTAAATTCAAGGTACTCATGAGCATGTTTAAAGGCTTACAGCAATATGAAAAATGCTGAATATTTTTCCTTTAAGAGGAGTTTAAAGGCAAAACATAATACTTTTTTCAGTACAAAACATTTTTAAATGTGGTAAAATGATTTAATATCTTGGCAGTTTATAAAGTTTCAGTGACAGATTTTGTTTCTGGTTGTCTGTCTTGTGCTCATTACCAACGACAGAGAGATTAGCCCAGAGCAAACTTCCAAACAATTAATCAAGTTTTTGCATTCACTGATGCATTAATACAACAGTAAAACAAACTGAAAAAAGCTCCTAAAGCAAGACCAAAAATATGATTATAACTTTTGAACTCGCTTTTCGTCAAACTATAGCCGTCGTGGTTGTTGTTTTTTTAGGTGAAAGTGTATAAGGGGCGACAAAGGGAGCGTACAACGATAAAGTACAATAGGCAGTGTCACATTCCAGACCACACCTGCGTGAGTGAATGAGACTGACCTTCTTCAGGATCACAAAGTCGTTCTCCAGGTTGTTCCTTTTGTTGATCTCGTCCTCATATCTGGCAACACAGGGCAGAAATAGCAGGTTTCACTAGACATTTTTCGACAGCAGCGGATTAAAATTACTCTAAAAGGGAAGAAAGATACACCAATATTTGTTTTTGAATGCATAATGAATCAGTACAGGAATGTGCAACTAACATGAGCTTTTATTATGATTTCTATTAGTACTCCTATCAATTATGGAAACAGTGTAATAATATAAACACATGTATGTTATTTAAATTTGTGATTTGATATGAGTTCCTCTGATCTAATCTCCAGTGGCTTTTAAAGAATGAAACTGAAATGTGCCTCATGTGTAGAGTTTTGCAAAGTATCGATATCCAGATAGTAATCTAAAACTTGCATCAAAAAAGGATACTCATTTGAAAACTATTGATACTAAATATATATCATATGAACAAGACAAAAGTGGATTGTTTATGACTAGCTTTAGAAAGATCTTGATCTATATCAGGACAATATGAGGCGGCATAATAATATTCAACAAAATGCATCCATTTAGTGTTGAAACTGATATTCTCTTTCATTCTCACTGTAGTATTGAAATCGGCTTTGTGTTTTTTGTTTTGTTGTTTTTTATTTTTGTTCTTTCCATTCATTTAAGGTAGATATAATGTACAATTCAGATTTTTACAGTATAAAATGTATAATATCTGCTTCTTTTTCACAAGAAAACAATTAAGAACTTTTTGAATCGTAAACACTTTACGATTACTATTTTTTACTATTTTTTACTATTACTATTTACTACTATTCACTATTACTACTACTACTACTACTATTACGTGTAAGTTACTGCAGCGGGGCCGTGTAACTAGTATCGAGCCTTTCATAGTATCGAATTTGACATTTTAGTATCGTAACACTATAACACTATTCTTGTCTACAGTATATTTTTTGACATAACAAAGCTTTCAACTAACTGTGATTTCAATTGTGACACAAATAATTCTGACATGTTTTCTATTAAAATCAACATTTCCAAATACAAACGTGCAGCAAAGTCAGGGGAACAAATCAGACGCAAAATCAAGCTTGCATCAAAAGTTGCAAATCTCAGAGTGCACACTATAGACATTTATGGAAAGGAAAAAAGGACCTCCGCAGTTACTTTGAAAATAGACATATTCAGCATTGGAACTGGGACAAACATACCACACATCTAGGTGATTTTACCTACACTTATATCATATTTGTAGTTTTTGTGTACTTGTGTTTGTAGTCTTTTATTCTATTTGCTTTTTTACTAGTGTTTTAAAGATTGCTTTCATTGTATTGAGCAAATGTGCCCAGGTAAAAATAGTGATTTATTGTAATAGTATCAATAACGCAATAAATGAAATATATTACAATAACACCAAGGTCCTCCATCTGATAGGAATGTACTGTTTTTAAAATGAAAGTGTTTTTCCTTATTCAGTACAAATTGGCCTTGGTTTAGTCTTGTTTTGTCTCTGTTAAGCAGTGAAGAAGTATTCAGTTTTGTTAATAAAGGTAAAAGTACGATATGAAAAATCTTATTTGAAGTACCCATTTAAAAATGCCTAAAAATGATATCTAAAACTTTTCTTAAAGCTGCGCTACCCGACTTTTATTGTAAATGAGTATATTTTGTGTTTTCTACCAAAGTCTTTTATAAAAACAACACTGCTACATGCTGTTCTTGGCTTTCAGTTGGGTTTCATGGCAGTTGACACTCATTGAAGGTCAATTTACTGTGTGGCGAATATTTAAAAACTGTGCACTCGATTCCTATATAAAGTGCTACCCTGACTCGTATGTTTCTCTATGTTTCTCTATCATTTATCCAATCCCCAATGATGGTCATCTTTCGTTCAGTGTCCTGAACATCGTCCTGAACAAAAACCCTGCTTGTTCCATTCAAAATCATGTCCATCTTCTCAGATTTAGTGTCCAGACTTGATGCACAGTTCATAACCAGAGCCATAACATTTCTCGTCAAATGTAACTCATGTAATTAGTTCCATCTAACTAAGATCTTTTAGGTAAGAGGAGGTAAGAGCCGAATACAGGGCTTTGATTGGCTATGCTTGAGTGGTTCATCCCAACTTCACTTCGCAGTCTGAAAAAAGCATTTTTAAATCTGTGCACACACACAAAAATGAGTGCATGTGAATATTACCAAAGGATTTTTGAGAACTATTGTATGTGTGAGTTAGACAGATTTTAAAAACCACTTCTGGTTTTGCTTTGTGAAAATCAGGTACCCCAGCTTTAAGTATAGTACTTTCTTGTACTATTTTTTGTCACTGTTGTTAGGTTTCTATTTTGTTTGACTAATATATGAATAAACTGAATATACTGTGTAAAAAAAGTATGTTCAAATGTCACAATACTATTTGTATAGCAGCCATGTCACATGTTGCATTAATTTCCAATATCGTGCTTCCCAAGATGGTTTCTGACATACGATTATATGTATTTCTGTGTAGTTGTCTGTACTTGTGTTTGTAGTCCTCCACCAGCCCCTGCATGTTCCGGAGCTCTCCGTCCAGCTTGGTCTTGTCGTTGTTGACCAGGTCCATTTGGCGCCTGAGCCCGGCCATGTAAGCCTCGAACAGGGGCTCCACGTTGGACCGGCTCACCCCCTGGCCCTGCAGCAGCTCCAGCTTGGTCTCCAGCATCTTGTTCTGCTGCTCCAGGAAACGCACCTGCACAAGCACAAGTCAAGCCACAAGTTGAATATTTTGCATTTTTCATCTTGGTGGAAAAAGCAGGTGTTGTACTTTGCACCAGTAAAGTTACATTGTCATTCATTTTACTCTACAATACCGTACAACTTTCACTTTTCACAGTAAAATTCTGTCCTGTCTACATTTGCACATCAGTCAGTGTTGAAATCGCCTCCTTCCTGAAGCATATCATTCCTCCACAGTTACTTCTGTCTCATGTTTCCGCCTGTAGCTGGCTCGCTGTATCCCCCTGTTATCCTCTCTCCTCCAGCACAAAGGCCCAGTGTTCAGGCCCTTCTCTGTGGGCTGACATGACCTCTTTATCAGGTTACACCGCTGAGGGCTCCACGGGACGGGAGCACAGCACACACCCTACTCTACACCCGTTTAGTGCAGGGGAAATGGGATTTAAATGGGGTTTTCCAGTCCACTGGCTCGACTGGCTCGGGCTTAAAAGTGTGCTGTGTTGAAAGACCAGAGCGATGTCGGTGTCAGACTTACTCATATCGAAAACTATGGTAAAATAAAGGAATGTGCAGTATATGTTAATTTCATTGAATTACATCTTTAGTCTTGTCTTTATTTAGTTAATTTAGTTAATTTCTCATTTGTAGTTCAAAAACCATATTGGAAAACGTGCAAAAATCTCAAAAACATTAAAAAACAACCACATTACAGACAATGGAAAGTTACAAAACGCTAAAAGAAGCAAGAAACATTTTGACACGGAATAAAAGCAAACTTAAAAGATAAGCTAAAAAACATAGTAATGTTGTTTTTCAAAAACCCAATTTACAGAATCCAAAAAAAAAAAACAGATAAGTGGTCATATTTTCTATGAGTTACAATTAACACAAAGAGGTTACATTAAATATGCTGGACAATATGTATTATAATCTAATATTAGACATTTACTTCAGGGAGTGCTAGTGAACAAAATATGACTAATAAGCATGTTCTCAGTGTACTGTAACTGTAGGTGTTATTGTTAAGTTAATTTAAAAGCTTTTAAAATCAGATAGCAATCATTATTAAAACTAGAATCAAAACTAGATGCTCATTTAAATCCTTTTTTTTTCCAAGATATAAAACACAAAAAACTGAACAGAACCAGAGAGAAAACGTGAGACAAAATTAAAGATGAGAAAAAAATAATGGCAACAAAAGACATCCATGAAAATTAAGGCACATTTAGTCCAAAGTTATTTCAAATTTGTCTATTTCAAACAAATCTTGGTGTGATTTTTTTTCCCATTTTACATATGTCCATATAATGTCAGTCCAGTCCCTAATTGTTAGTGCAGTTTGTGTAATCCATTTCTTAGTGGCCTTTTACCAAAACCATGCTCCAAAGATATTCCACAGATTGTGTCAATGGCAGGAGTTACATAGTTCTGGTGCTTTGTTAATCTCAGTGTGATATTTCTGAGCAATAGGACAGTCCCAAAACACGTGGTAATGATGGGCCACCACAGGGTAACCACAGTTTCTCCAGCAGTTAGTATTTCCTCGCGAATAGTTAACAAATATCAGGACACATTTTGACCTTTTTGACAATTCTAGAATGAACTTGATCTTCATGAGAATTGGACCAAGAAAGAACTATTACTCTGTGTTGAAAATGACAATCTATTGCCTTCTGGGAGACATTAAAGCTGTGTAAAGCTGTAAAGTGCTTCTGTCCTGAGACTGAAAATGAGAACAGAGTGACTTTTGCCGTCGATGCAACTGTCTCTATTGTCTCTTATTGTTCAAAGCTGGGGTACTTTATTTACAAATGCGAAACCGGAAGAGAGTATTCGAAATCTGCCAAACTCGTCCCAAACTCTCGCAAGCCCATCGTTTCTGTTCACGTGCATTCATTTCAAGTCTCATGCCATGCTTTAGAACAGCTTTTTTCAAACGGCAAAGTGAAATTAGGTCAAATAACGTTGAAACGATCCACATATATGAGATTAAACTTGGTTAAATAAGTTTTGACTCTTGCCAGTTTGATTCTGCAGTGGGGGTCGAGAGGCAGTGACACGGTTGTTTTGGGAGTTATGTGAATAATAACGCATTGTCATTTACGTGTTTGGATTTTGAAAAAGTGGCTGCATGACATTTTAGTATCAGTATTTAACGTGGATTGAGGATATTCTGACTGTCTCAAAAGGAGATTTGACAATGGAACAAGCATACAATGTCTTGCTTTACTCAAAATAAGAAAAAGCAAGCATTTTCTCCCTTGAAATGACAAAAAAAAAATGACTGCATTTAAAATAAGAAAAAAAAAAAAAAACTTTAAGATAGGGCTGCTCACTGTCTCGGAAAAATATCGTTATCGCACTTGTTATTATCGCAATATGCATATCGCAAAGATGTGCTATAATTTCTAATGGTTAAATAGCCTCTTTTTACTTTTGACCAATCAGACGCACCCTCAAAAGTGCCATTTTGCAAGTACAGACACGGCAAGTGAATGTTTAAGTGTTTTGTTTGAGCTCTTGCTTCAAAAAATCCTCATCCATTTTTCCATCCAAAGGTCTCCAGTCCAGTGTATTTTTGTACCTAAGCGACTATATTTTAAAGTAAGTTTTGTACTTAATTGTTATCCTTTATACCTGGAAAAGAAAAGAAAAATATATGCAAATGAGGAAGAAATATTGCTATAATATCGTTGTCGCAGTACTTGACACCCAGATCGCATATATCGCACTAATTTCCAATATCATACAGCCCTTCATATACAGAAATTAACATAAATATTGCTTAATTCAAGTACTTATGAACACAATATCTTATTAGATACTGTAGTTATATTTTCATATTTTATATAATTCTAACTAAGTACAGGGATGTGGGTGAAAACAGGAACATTTCGAGCACTCAAGCCTCAGTTGCAGAACAATACAAGATTGCTCAAACATGCACGAATCAAAACTTTGAGTAAACAAACAACACTATTAAACAAGGTTAAAAGCTCGTTTAAGTTGATTGTGCGTAAGATGTCTCCTTTAACATTAGCGTTTCTCTCCAGTCAGCTCTGCCCGGATGTTTATTGCGTTTGCGCTGGATGACTGCTTCACTGACCTCTCTGCATGAGGGCCTCAGCTCTTAAATGTTTCAGTGTCCCAGCACAGACCAGAGGGGGCAGCGCGATAGGGTTACATGCTTTTTACACGAGGCAATTTAAGCTTGAACTTGTTATCGTGTCAAGCTCATAATAAAGTGGATTCAATGGTATCATCACATTCTAACACCAAAGTTCAGGAGTGCATTCATCGTTCATTATTTGCTCAGTTTTATGTTTGTTTGTCCGTTTTCTGTAATGTTCGAGTTATATTCTGTACTCATTTATAGGATTATTTTGCAGTTGGAGTTAATGTTTAGAAATGAAGACAAATTGATGACATAAAACTTGTTGTTTGTTAAAGCGACATGTAGCTCACTTTCTGGAGGTGGTAAAACTATACTTCAGAACATACAGGTACTGTGGAGTATTACATTGTTGCTAAAGGAACAATATTTCCATGGAGAAGCAGAATGAGTCAGGTTTGTGGAGATGCAAGCCTACTCTCCGTAAGGACAGGTTTTTCTGTTTTTCAGTGCAATAAAAAACACAAAAGTGAAAAACAAAACAAAAAACGTGCTTTCATTTTAGTCTGTTTTTTAGCAGTTAAAACATTTTATTACTCGAAACAATTAAAATTCAAGTAATACATTTTTGGTTTATTTTAATACAATCATATCTTATTACTATTCTACTTGTATTTTTAAAATGGCTTTCATTGTATTATTGAGCAACTGTCTCCAAGTAAATATGTAGCAATAACATTAATGTCCTCCAACTGAAATTTACGTTTTTTAAATACAAGCGTTGAAAAAGGCTGATTTTCTTTATGATTTTCCTAATTCCGTCTAAATTAGCCATGATCTAGTTGTGGTTTTGTCTCTGTTAAGTTTTTATTTTGACATAGTTTGACAAATACATTAAGGCATGAATATGTTTCTTTTAATATAGATACAGTCTACAATCCGTCATCATGAGGGGCGTGGTCTGTTGTGGGTGAATACTGTTGATTCTGTTGTTGAAAAGCTACTTTTCCCCTCTTTTAAAATGTTTCCTAGGAAATTATTTGTATTTTTAAGCTCAACCAATCCAAGTCAGGTCACCAATGAGTCTTAATGAAGTTTGATGACCTTTCTGTAGATCAGGGGTGCCCAAACTTTTTTCCTCTGCGAGCCAAAATGTATATGTATTAGTGTACCGAGGGCCAATCTAATTTTTGAGTTGCTTTAATGATGTTTATTTGCATAGATATTATGATTAAATTGTCTTTTATAGCGTGTTTTTAGGGGAATAGACTTGATTTTGTCTCTTTTGCACCTGCTGTAGCATTACCAGCATTTAGCTTGCAGCTACGTTAGAATTCTTAGATATTTCAAAGGACAAATATTACGCATTATTTGTATTGTTATTGGCCTTTAAACATGCTCTTGAGTATATTTACTTTGATATCTCATGTGTTAAAACTCAATTTTTTTTTTTTACAGAAAACAACATAACTTTATAACTGCCTTCAGAGAGGCCAGAGTAACTTAGCTTTGGCTTTTCTACTGGCTGTAGAGGGTATTACACATATTTAAATACACATTGCTTCTTATACTAAGCCGTGTTCCTCCTTGTTGATGCAGTAGAATGCAGCAGAAATGTCTGACGAGTCTGACGATGATTTATGGACTTAAAAATACAACAAATGATTCTCAGAGCCACATCACACATAGAGGAGGTTCAGAATTAAGTTTTTTCAGAGGGGAGAAGATTTTCTAACCATAATTAATCAGACTCATGTGAACAAAGCTAAATGTAGCTCCAGGTATGTTTTTGCTGATTAAAAATTCAAAAAGCCAATTTTGCATAATATCTGTCCTTTGACAAATATGGGCCATTGGACCATGTTATTCTTTATTCTCTTTTGTCTTTGTATTTAGTATAATATAACTCTTAAAGTTGGTGTTTGCTCTTGTAGTTGTTGTTGTTGAACTGTAGGTTATGAAGCAGCTCCTCTACATTAAAATGAATGAATTTCTTTCCTCACAGAGATCAGTTTGTGGGCGTTTCCTCAGAAGCGAACTGTACCCATAACTGAAATGATTGTGTCTAAAAGTCCATTCAAATATCACAATAAGATCGATATCGCAGAACTTTACAGCCATCATATATTGCAATAATCTCCAATATCGTAGCGCCCATGGCTTCTGATTTGATAATATATATTTCTGTGGCCTTTAAACCAGGCCTTAATGGTAATCCCTTGAAACTTGCTGATTGTCATCCGCGAGTCTCCGTGCACCTGCAGAGAATCCTGTGATGTGAAGAGGCTTGAATGCTTCTATTGTGCGAGTGTTACAGACGCCGTGAGAAAGACGAGATGAGCCTCTAAACGCAGTATCGCTGACCGACTTTAGCAACCCGCCACAGAGCCCTTTGGACAGGACCGAGCTCCGTTTCACTGCACAACTATTCAACTTTTGCATGCAATCCTGTCTTACGCGTACATTTTTAGCCTTCTTCGCACAAGCCAGATCACTGATCCAGGATTGGAACTTGCACAAAAACTACACTGGTGGGTGGATTGCGCAAAAACAAAAAAAGGCATGTTTCGCTTTGGAGCAGATCAGTACGGGCTGAAAGTGAACCGTATCGGGCCATTTCATCTCCCAAAGCGCTCAGCTCCTGGAATGCTATTGAGCGAGATGATTAGATAAGACAGAACACAAACTGAGGTGAAAATAAGATGTCAAAAAGCAGATGAACAGACATTTCTGGTCAAACGCTGACTTCATCTTGTGATAAACAGGCATATTTCCACTGATGCTAACTAAAAATATTGACCAACACGGTATGCAAAACAAAGCTAGCACACTTTAGCATTAGTTGTGTCCCGTTTATTGATACGCGGCACTCGCAGTATTATCAAATATATTACATTTCCAGTGCATCTAACATCGTAAAACCCAATGCATTCTGAAAAGAGACATTAAAATATGATGTAGAGATGAAGAGAAGTGAAATAAATGCAGAACAAGCTGACAATAAACAGTGTTGCCAGATTGGGTGGTTTTCTGCACAGTTGGGCTCCTTTTGTTGGCTACTAGTGGAAAAAAAATAGTGTTGGGCGGGTGCATTTGTTGGATGTCTCAGGCGGGAATTTGAAAATACAAAATGTATTATTTTCTTCATAAATATTTGTGTATTATTGATTGCGTTGTTGTATAAAATGCGTGTACTGATTGAAAAATAGAAAATAGAATATTAAATGGTTATTAGTTGTTTGTGACATTGGTTGTGCTGGTTGTCAGTCAAAATCTCTAATCAACCTCAGATGGGATGGAAACTAATATATATAAATAAACACCAGCTCAGTCTACGAACTCTTAAAAAGGGGGAAGGCGAGGTCAGTTTATCTCATGGCTGGAGTGGCGTTACAGGATTTAAAACAAGATGCACAAGTGGGGGAAATGCAAGAAAATATATCGGAAGGAACGAAATGACGAAAATGTGGATTTCCCTGGTTCTGGAGGATGAGTCCAAAGCACGCTGCAGTTATTACAATTCTGATATCCAATATGTATGGGACTTAAGCACATTATACTATCAGATGGTGCCATTGTATAGTATATCTTAGGGCTCTACTTTTGACCGTATGTTTATCTGGTGCAGACGGTGTGTTCATGATTTTACCGTTGCAACTGTGCTTTGTATGCCATTTAAATGATCATTTTTGGAAAGTTTATAATTTGGTCTGATTTTCACTAATCTTGATGGGTTTTACATGGACTTTGGGCTGGAAACTGTCAGTAAAATCTGGCAACACTCACGATAACCCGGAAGTATGTTGTTTACTCTAGCTTTAGCCACGTCTCACAGCGATAACTAAACGTCGTTTTGTGAACTGTGGAGAAAGGCCGTATGATTAAAAAGTATCTGGTACGAAATGATTATGTCATGTTATGTTTGGGTGACGTCAAAACAGGTGGAAACGTGGCTCATGGGTTAAATAAAGTTGTACCAACCAGTTTGCTCCAGGGCTGTGGCTGCAGGAGTAGATTACCATTACCAGGTATCATGACTGAGGTGTCAATGAACAATAGTGAATGAGTCAATGTTTTTTGAGAGTGAAAAAAGGAGCGACGCCATAGTTATTTACTATCTTTAAATGGAAAGCGCTCGCTATCGTAACCTGAACTTTCTTCGTAGTTTTTTCGGAGTACACAGATGCTTAATTTTATGTAAAACTTATTGCTAATGTTTGTATTTTCTTTTTGTCACTGGAACTTTTCTACAGTTCCACCCTTAAGCTCGGAGCTGCCCACATGTAGAGACTGATACTGACACCGCTTGAATGACGCATTAAGAATTAAGATCTAACTTCACTTTCAGACATCAGTGAAACTCGTTTTATCCAGTAGCAATGATAGTTTCTCATGAATCTTATTGTATGTATTTTTATGTGATCGGCACATTTCAGGATTAGAATGTTGTCTCCTGCCAAGTTAATCTTCAAGAAATCTAATATAACTAAGATGGATTTGCACAAATGAATACATTTTCATAATGATACACTTTTTATAATTAGGCTACTTGCTTTATGAATTGTGTTATTGTGAGGTGTGGATGGTGTAGCAGTTTCAGGTTTACTGTATTTCTCTCTCTGTTGATAAAACTAAATGTTAATATTGCATGTAATAACAATTTAATGTTATAAGCTATTGAAGTCTTATGTTTCAAATTGAGATAGCAATTTTCTTTTGAATTATTTGAGACGTTTCTTTGTTTTATTTCAATATTTTATCTCTTTTTCCATAGTCAATAAGAACAATACATTAAGGCCATGGTTTGGGCCTACATTTTTGGTCCTGCACAGTTTAATCTCAATTTGATTCCATTCAGACCTGGTTCAGTCCCGGTTTTCATCTGACTTGGGATGCGTTCTCACTTGTCTTTATTCAGTCTCTGTCCTAAATTTTTGTGCCAATGTAGACTTTGAATTTGAGAATTTGGTCCTGTTTTTGTTCTGGGTTAGTCCTGATATAGTCCAGGTTTAGTATTGGTTTTTGTCATGGTTTAGTCCCAATTTTGATGTGGTGAATGTGCAAGTGTCAACACACCCTTGGTCTCAATAATGTAGTTTAGACTTGGCAAGGTCAACTTAAACCTTGTAGTTTTTAGTCTTGCTTTATAGCCCTACAATAGCCTCTGTTTTGCAGATCTTTAGTAATATATCTTAGTCCAATTTCGACCTCTCTTTGTCTCTCTTTCTATTGACAAAAAAGCTAAGTACCACTTTAATAACTGCACCTTAATTGGACCTGATAAAGCATGAAGCATAAAGGCTTAATTCACAAAGAACAAATACTTTATTAAGAACGACTTAGGCTATTAAGAACTACTTAATTTCGGGGTTAGGACAGTTAGGACAGTTTTTTAAGTCATGGCACACTTTTTGGGTTTAAAAAGCATCACAGCACACCATTTACTTCTGAAACATCCCCAAATCCACACCATTTAGTAAAAAATAAATAAATAAAACAATGTGTATAATGAGGCAAACAATATCCGTGCCACTATCTGGTTCTTTACATTGGGCAGTAGAAATGGTTTATCGTCGTTTTGCTCAGTTGCTCAGGAAACTTCAAAAAATGTCAATGAGTCAATTACATACTCAAACTGGACATTTTTCCCAAGGCAAGCTAGCGTTCTCCCAGCACACTGGTTGAAAATCAAGGGGTTAGAGGTTAAGGTTAGGGTTCTGATGAAGTAATTAATAAGCCTGAATCATTCCAAATAAACTATTGGTCCATTAAGCCTTTGTACATTGTATTTATTAAGACTATTCAAAGTGTACTTATTATAAAGCGTTATCAAATGCTATTTAACACCTCTCTTCTCTTCCTCCCCTCACTCCTACACACACCTTATCGATGAAGGATGCGAAGCGGTTGTTGAGGCTCTTGATCTGCTCCTTCTCGTGGGCGCGGCTCATGGACAGGCTGGGGTCTATCTCCAGGTTGAGCGGGGCCAGCAGGCTCTTGTTCACCGACAGCGTGGCCAGCGGGGCGCTCAGGCCGTGGTGGCCGTTGGCGTACAGGGAGCTGGAGCTGAGGGACACCCCGCTGAAGCCACCCGCACCCGGGCCATAGCCGCCGCTGACCCTCCTGGCGTTGGTGCTGCTGCTGCGGACCGACGTGCTGGAGCTGATTCTTTTGGTGCGGCTGAGGCTCATGATGGCAGAAATGGAAGAAGAAGAGTTAACAAGAGGGGATTTGTGCGGGGAAGTCTGGCTGGAAAGGAGCAGGGAGGTTGTGGGACGTCCCGTGTGAGAGGTTCAGGTGTCCACGGGTGGTTTTAAAGCGGGGCTGGGTGGAGCTAGGTCAAATGCTGGATGGTGTCAGATGAACAGGTCATTGTTGAGGCTGTGGAGGTGTTGTGTTGTGGGAGAGACGTGGTACACTCGCCAACATCTGGGGTAAAATGACTACAAATGTAACTATTAAAGGGGGCAGATTATGTAAAACCAAAGGTGGAAGAAGAACTCAGGTTTGTTACTGAATAAAAGCAGGGGTGGAAATTAAATGACAAATACTCACCTTACTGTAATGGAGTACATATTTTGGGTAATTCTACATTTAAGAGTACATTTTTAAAGCAGTATTTGTATCTAAGCACAATTCTGGCATGCGAATGTAATTAGTTCCATTTAAAAATCATACTGAGTAGAGCACAAGTCCCAGCAGTCGCTATTCACGATCACCTCATGGCAATCTTTACCAAGTCCTTCATGGCGACACCACTCAAAATAGCACTGCATCGCCTGCTCTGATCATGAATGAGTGTTTTAAATGGCTGAATTAATATAATTTTTAACAAAAGACTGAACAATGCTGCTAAAATTGTGTGAGTACTCTAAGTAGTTTTTTTCTTGTGCACTTTGTACTTTAGAACAATTTTGGCAGCAATATTTTGTGCCATGCAACTATACTTTTAGTAGATATTTTCAATGCATTTCTACCAGTAAAAGTACAGATACAGGAGCAAAAAAATAAATAAAAGTAGTGCATACAAAAATGTTCTTATGTAAAAGTATTGAAGTACCTGTTTAAAATGTACTTTAGGAGTAAGAAGTATTTCACACCTATTTTGAGAACTGTTAAATGTTAAAAAAAAAAACCTGTTAAAAAGCGCTAGATGATAAAGAATAGAAATAAAAGATAAAGAATTGTGCCTTTCAAATTTCTCAAGTTAATGATTTTTTCTTTTTTTTTTTAGCTCGAAGCCAGCACTTTTCAAGTCAAAAAGTGTAATGTAGTAGAAAGTTCAGATACCTGTTCTGAAATGTAGTGAAGTAAAAAGTAATGTTAAGTTACCTAAAAGTTTAGTTTAGTTTGAGTTAAGTTTAGTTTTTATTTGTCAGGTACCATGTACAAATTAATTTTTGCACCAGGTTTAAGCTACTTCTCAAATACATAACAAGTATATAACTAACTGAGCTTGTTATTATCATTACATCAAAATGTCACCTTTTCAAATACCTCAGATCAGACATTCTCAATTCTCTTTTTTTGCTTTACAGTCAAGAAAATATGTAATGTTTTTCTCTTTAAATTTACAAATAAAAATGGAAATAGTAACGACGTAGGCTCTATACTGATTTAAAGTAGTACATATAATCAAACATATTTTCAAATTATTTTCAAGCTCAATTTTCTTTTATGATTGTTATGTGGACAACCTTTGGGGGACCCCGTGCAGTGCCTCTGAGGCCCTCCAAGGGGCCCCGGACACCACTTTGGGAAGCACTGCCTTAGATGATTTTCTAGAATTACAAAATTAGTTCATTCATGCATTATTTTATTATAAGTCAAGTATTACAGAGAAATCACAAGTACAAGTTAGTTTGAGTAATGTTGACGATTGATTGTATGAGATGTGCCTTTTAGTTTATTCAAAGTTGTATTTGGATTGAATACAGTGAAATGCCAGAAGAGGCGGGGCTTATCAGTTCTGCAAGTCGATGGTTTCTGTTTCTATTATTAAGCTGTTTTATATTATTGTGAGAAATGAACAGTAAAATGATGAAAAATAACATAACATGCCAAGTAAACTTTAACATAATGTTGCACCTTTGCCAAATAAACAAATGAAAGAAGCACTGGTGGAGGGTATGCCAATTGCTTGTTTCCGCGGAGATTTTATTGCTTTTGCCTGGACCACTCCATCATTATTCAATTACATGTGTGTTTATTGCTAAAAACATTCGTTCCTACATCTAGCAGGGTCACCTCTCTCCACAGATCTGACCTGTAACGTGGCATGGAGGTGTTGGTGGCGTTGCTGCTTGTATCCATAGCTTCATGCCATACTGTGGTACATTCTCGGCAAAGAAATAACATCTCCGAAGGGACAAGCAGGGGCAGACCTTCCACCAGAAACGTTACACAGTCCACCTTTAAAAATGTTGACAATAAGCTGTAATCGGTACAAAATCGAGACAAAAACTTTCTTGAGTATGGATAAGAATCTACAGTACACAAATATCAATAGCTTAAAACTTAAATCATGGACTTAATAAATTTTTTTAATTAAGTGCTTTGTTTTCTAGACACTTTATCTCCTTTGGACACGTGTTCTCTTGACCGGTGCGTTGGACTCTTCAGTGGTCTCTCCGCTCGTTTGTTTATTCTTCATTGGAGCAGATCTCTTCTTTCTGCCGCCTATAAAAGTTTAAAATAAAAACATGAATACTTGGGAAATGCGTGCGTTCAATACGTGCAAATTCTCACCTTGACGGTCGTCTTTCTGTGGCACAGTGAGTTTTTCTGGACCAGTTTTGAGCGTCACCTCCACGGGGTAATGATCACTGATGCTGAGAGCCTGAACAAACAACAAACAGGATCAGTTACAGGAACAGTGTTTAGTGCTATGTAAACATTTCAAATAGTCAGTTATTCGTGACATATTTTATTCAACGTGAAGCATAAAATGACACAAATTAAAGGGACTCCAAGAAAAATACGTTTGCCCTTGTGCAGATATGTTGTAAAAGCATTGTCTGCATTTTATTCTCCACAAAGCAGGAAGTGCGCTGTTTGCTATGCATTTGTTTGTTAGCTTCACTGTGACGGAAAAGTATTGGAGTTCTCAAGCCTCTGAAAGTTGTGAAAAGCGAAAGTTGTGCATCAGGTATTGCATCGGAGCGCTGCAAACTCTATAAAACGTTCAGGTTTTTAAGACAATAACAAGACAGCACCTTTAAGTCTCATTTGGCCGTCCAACAATAAGAATTATCTATGCTCACATAACTAAATCCCACATTTCTGGGATTCTGGGAAACGTTGCGCACTAAGCCCTTGACAAAAACAACAACAACAACAAAAAAAACCTCCCAAGCTTAAAGTCTATATGACAGGTTAGACTAAACATTTGACTAAAACGTAGTGAGCATGATTATATTTCAGCTTTTACTAAAGATTTTGCCTGTTGTCCCCAGTTTGACAGTTTTTGTAATGTTTATAATGTTACTTCCTGATTGGACATGAGCACAAACATGACATAGTTAGAGGTAATTCCACATCTGTTACCTAGCAACCATTTGAAAACAAGGGCCAAAATCCATATAAATTACACAACAGTTGTGATTTGACAAATAATAATACCTGATAACACCTCTATTTTGCTGAATGACCGTTTAAACTGTCAGAAAAATGTGTCAGCTGTGTGTGAATTGTCTGTATTTACAATGGCATTTACAATGGCAAATATTACCCGAGTTTCCAAGTGGGAATTCCGTGATGTTAGAGTCAGAACACAGGAAATACGACCACCGAGGACCAGTGGCAGACTTAGAATTTTGGGGGCCCAAGACAGAATTAAGTGCAAGCGCCTGTTAAACAAGTGTGATTTTCTATATTTTATCTGTCTCTTGAATTGTTCTTGAAAGAAAGCTTTTGGTTGTTGTTTTTTTTTAGCGCGTGGTGGCTGGACAGGTTCATCATTTTGAGGTGGGAAGTGAAGTGATCGGAAAATTCAAATTCATAAGTGCAATAAATTAAATGTTCTTTAAACAGACAGGTTTGGGGTTAGTTCTCCAGAAGAATATTTAACAAATCAGACTTTATTTCCCATTTCTTTGTGCATTTTAACACATGTTCCAGCTGATTTAAATAAATGGTTTTCATTTGTACTAACAATTAAAAAAAAAATCTTTCTATTTCTACACAATCCCAGGCTATTTTGTCAGTCTGTTTCTTGTTTAAAAGTACAGTGCACTACTTATTACTATGATATTGAGAGAATAGCAACTGTTTCAGAGCCGGGAAGAGCTTCTTAATGGGGGCCCCTTCAGGATGGGGGCCCAAGGTTGCCTAATGGTAAGTCCGCCACTGCCGAGGACAACTGGAACGCAGCATACTTCCTGTCAGTTTAAACTTTTATTTTTGCAGCTTCATCGACGTAAAACTATAATAAATAATTTCCACCGGCGCTCTCTCACCATACGTACTCAAAATTAGAACATTTTGAGAACCTATAGACCAGTGTTTCTCAAACTGTGGTACGCAAACTTCTTCTGGTGGTACGTGGACATCGCTTCATTGTAATGTTTACTTCTTTTAGAGTAGATTTCATTCAATTTTTTGCTCTTCCTTTAGTACATTTCTAGTTAAAACTACTGAGGCAATGGTGTATTCCTATTTAAGACCTGGTTTATCCCTAATTTAGACCTGAAATAGTCCTTTTATAAACCCAGTATAGATTTAGGGGTGCTCAGGAAGCCAAATCTTTTCTTTGGTGGTACTTGGGGTAAAACGTTTGAGAACCACTGCTATAGACTTTAATACATGTCATTTAAACTAATGTTGTTATAAAGACAATAAGACATTACTTACAGTGTCATCATCTAGTTTGAACTCCTTTTGGAAGTTAAAAGTCTTGGCTGAATCTGGCACAACAGCGTGCAGCATCTCCTCTCCAAACACCACAATCCTGCAAAGACACCACACACTCTTGTACTAGAACATAAGCAAAGAATCAGGATGAAGTGTATGTCAGGGAATCACCTGTCGTAAGTGTTGTCGTTATGGTTACTGCTCGTGGTGTCGACGTCATCTTTGATCAGCCAGTGGTACTCCTTGGAGCGGATTCTGATGCTTTCAAGTTTCTTTTTGGAGAGGTAACGTCCATCTGCGTTAAAGTCACCTAAAATCATTATATTCTGGAAAAACGGTTCAAAAGAGGTGAGACACTGCAGGTGGAAAGGAATTATCAAATCTAAACTTTCACTGTAGTTTACTTTCACAAATGTCAGACAAAAATGTATTACAATTATGTAACTATGTGACTTTTCTGGTGGAGGGCGAGCCACCTGCTTGTCTCCGTGGAGTGTAATACCTCATTCCACCAGGAGAGGTCCACAGTATGGCATTAAATCAATCAATCTATATCTATGGAGACATGCAAGGGACAGAATCAGAAGCAAGCCCCAGGTCAGATCTGTGGAGGGACGACCCTGCTCACACTATGAATGCATGTTTTTCAATAGAAGATAATGCAATCGAATCGAAATCGAAAGCGGGATCAGTTTGAATAGTCACACATGTCAAATAGTAAAGACTGTAATTATTTAAGTAACTTTTCTGTGCCAACAACAGAATGACGATAAATGACAAATATGTAAAAGCTTCTGTTCTGAAATGCATGTAATTCTTGGATTAGTTTAGCGGTTCATACTTAAGGCGAGACACTACAGGTGAATGGGGAAAAATTATTTCAAGATATCAAATGTAAACTTCCCCTGTAGTTTACTCACATAAATGTGAAAAAAAGTTTTATGTGTAAAAATTGCCAAAAAATACACATATTTGGGACATTTAAACTTGAAAAATGGACAGAACCAGGTTTAAATTTCTTTTTGGACACAAATTAGTTACAAAAAATTCACAAAAGGAAGTTTGGATTTCTTATTTAGTTTTTAAGTAATACAGACTGGACTGAAAATTGTCCTAAAAATTCAAATTTCGCCTCATTTTTCTTATCTTAAAACTTCAATAAATCAGTTTCAGAATTAGATATCAAAAAATCCTTCTGTACATTTCGTCAAAATCTGAGTCCAAGATTGTACAGTTTGGTGTGCGTGGGATCTACTTTAAGGCTGATCCTTATGTCCAGAGGGGAGGAAAATGCATTTTAAGAAAACCACCCATAAGTTTGTCGCAAACTGACCAAAAAACAAACAAACAAAAAAGTTTAGCTTGTAGTGTCTCGCCTTAAATTCTGCTCCTGGACGTGATTAAAATGTGGATTTTGAACAGAATCCTAAATTTGAAAAAATAATCCCAAATCTAATTGCAATAACAATTAGTCAATTTGCCAAAACTGTAATTAATTACACAAGATGGACAAGTTAAATGCCATACTGTGGGACATTTCAGGTCATGTAATAACATCTCTCTGGAAACAAGCAGGTGGTTAATCCTTTCATCAGAAAAGTTACAGTTTTTACATTGTACCAGAATGTGCAACAGGATCGATTCACTAGACTGTGTGCTTATGTTGATGAAAACTGAGATAATATTAATTATAGAGGAACATAAAAAGTTTTCATTCTTAATTTTATTTGAACACTCAACTAGTATTTATCTGAACCCACATTTAACAGATTATTTTAGTAGTCGACTAGTGATTATTTTTTCAGTTAGTTTGTATTTCTGTTGTATATTGAGACCTTTTAAAATCAATAATCAATTATCATAAAGGTTGAAATACGATGACTGAAGGCTTCTAAATAGAGTATTTACAATTATCAATGAAAATCAGAAATTGTTTACTGATTCATGACATTTCTGCCACTTTGTATGCGATAAAACATAGAGTTTTAGAGTCTGTAAAGTCCAGATAACGATTATGACGATCTCAATACGACTATGATTCATTTTATTGC